>PVLD010011061.1:0-67213 GCA_004027595.1 Dinomys branickii | reverse complement strand
TCAGGATCCCCTTTCCTGTCCCCGCCAGGACCTGGTGGCCTGGGTGACAGCTGGATTTCTGCACATCCCACACGCAGAGGACGTCCCCAACACGGTGACAGTGGGCAACGCAGTAGGCTTCTTCCTGCGGCCCTACAACTTCTTCGACGAGGACCCCTCCTTCCGCTCTGCCGACTCTGTGTACTTCCAGGAGGGGGAGAACGCTGGTGCCTGCGAGCTCAACCCCCAGGCCTGCCTGCACCGGGCCGCAGCCTGTGCCCCGCGCCTCCCTGCCTTCTCCCACGGGGGCTTCTCACACAACTAGGGGCGGGTGAGGGACGGGCCAGTCCTGCTCCCCGTGTCCTTCCTCAGCCCTGCTGTCCCTTGCACGGTCCTCCTCCCGCTGTCCTCTGGGGCATCTGAGCGTGGGGTGCCCATCAGGAGGCTCGGGTCCTGCTGGTCCCACTGTGCTTGAGTCTGCCAGGGAGAAGAGGGCGGCCTAGCCAAGCGCAGCAGTGTCCAAGCTGTCCCCAGAGGATGCCTTGGTTCTCTAATAAGTTTTCCCCTTGTTTTCACAAACAAGACCTAATGCACTACTTAAAGAGCACTGGTTACGGTTTTCCACCCGGGCTCCAAGTGATGCAAGCAGTGCCAGTTATTCCAGAACATTCTCACGGCCCCGAGAGAAATCCCCTTCCCACTAGCCTCACCCCACTTCCCCGACTCTTTCCCCAGATCTAGAGACAGTCGAATCTGCTTCCTATCGCTGAGGATCTGGACCTGCCTAGGAGTGATACACTCTCCCTTGTGACTGGCGCCTTCTCCCAGGAAGCTTTGGAGTATAAATTAATCAGTGCTTTCTTGCTTTCTGCGTAGTAATATTCCACTGTGTGACGTTACAGTTAGGTTTTCTTTGTTTTCTTGTTTTAAAACAGGGTCTCCCTGTGTAGTTCAGGCTGGCCTTGAACTCACTACATAGCTCAGGCTGACCTAAACTCACAGCAATCCTCCTGCCTCAGCCTTCCAAGTGCTGGATCCAGGTGTGCACTACCATCTCTGGTGAGATGCTATTGAAAGCTAGGTTCCCCAGCTTGTGCTGTGGGAAGGTGGGGTGACTCCTGAGGAGTCCCTGGGAGGAGCTGGGGACCCTTCCTCCTCCCTTGCGCCCAGCTGAGGTTGCAAGCACTTTCCCTTTCCTCGGGCTCAGACTCAGTCACAGGTGTTGCCTGTCCTTGAGCCCCTGTCAGCGGGGCCAGCGCCCTTGTGCTGAGCCTCAGGACCAGAACAGGGCTGGAATAGACTTGCCCTCAAGTGTCAATTGTGGCCTGTCCTGTCCCAGCCCCGATAGTGGAGCGCACAGGCAACCGAGCCGAGCTTTGTGCGTCTTGTGTCCTCTGTTCCCTCCCTCGGGTGACACTCGAGCACATGTGTCCCTGCAGCCGAGTGTCCAGCACAGGAGAAGCTGGGAGTGAGCTGGTGAGCAGCTGCCACCTGTCCCCCATGACTGTTGTTAGGCCTTTTTTACAGTGTGAAATAAACATGGAATTCCTGTTTCTGGGCGATATTCCAGCAGCTTCAGTACATTCGGAAGCTTCCTTGGGTCCTGGTCTGGGTTTGCAGTAGGAAGACAGGGGTCCAGGACCAGTTGTGGGTGGGCTGTAGGGCGCAGGCCCCGCGAGTCTGGCGTCTCCTCCTGAGGCTTGGGAGGGGATGTCTGTGGGTACTGCCCGCTGTCCTCCTCGCCTCCTACAACGCCAGCTTCTGCTGTCTCCCTCTTCGGTCCTGGGGGTCCCTGTGCTCCGGGTCTTGCAGCCCCTTTCTTTGGGGGTGGCAGCTGCAGCTCTGGGGACTCTGTTGTAGAATGCTGAAGGGTTCTTTGTCCCCATGCCCTGGGGGCGGGGCCCCAGTCACGCTGAGCACCCAACTGCAGTGACAAGTGTGCCGTTGCTCAGGCACCCAGCAGGGCCTTGCCCTGGACCCCAGCTCACACGGGGAGCCTGAGTCATGGACATGGGGAGGGGACATGAGGGGCCAGGACCACGCTTGATGGGCAGGGCGGGCACAGCCTGTTCATTCAGTTGTTGGGTCTTTCCATCTTTTTTTTTTTTTTGAAACAGATCTTGATGTACTCTCCAGGCTGGCCTTGAACTTTTGGTGATCCCCCTGCCGCAGCCTCCTGAGTGCTGGGATGACAGGCGGTTCTTTTCATCTTGCTCAGTGACTCAGCTTCTCTTTACTCTCTCAGCCCAGACAAATTTTTTTTTCTTGTTTAAAGAAATTTGGAGTGGGTCATGGTAGTGCATACTTGTAATTCCAGTACTCAGGAGGCTGAGACAGGAGCATTGTCATGAGTTTGAGGCCAGCCCAGGCTACACAGTGAGTTCAAAGCCAGCCTGAGCTACATAGGGAGACAAAACAAAAACGAAAAGGAGAAAGAAGAAATAAATAAATAAATAGATAAATGTGGGCCATGATAGATGAAAATACTCTGTCTTGTTCTCAAAACAAACACAGAGAAACACCGCACCTGTCTCTCCTGGAACAGATGGGGACGGGGTCGTATAACTCCAGGTTGAGGTCCACGTGCAGGCAGGGGCTCCGGGCTGGCCTGAGTTGGGGGGTGGGACAGGGCCCCCAGAGCTCCTTAGCCTTACACACGCACACACATACAGCCAGCACTTCCCTTCTCCTGGCTCTGTAGGCTGCCCTGCTCCAGTCTTGGGCTCAGCCTGTCTGTCCACTCTGTCCTCTGACCTGTAGCAGCTGACACTGAGGCCTGACAGTGTCTGCTCCACCCATGTGCTCCCAGAGAGACCTCCTGTGCTTTGTCCCCACCACACGGGCTTCTGGGCCCCTCTACAGCGGCCCTCATCGCAGTCTGTGACACTGCTCCCTTCTGATGCTGCGGCAGGAAGCTGGCTGGGCCTGGGGGAGGGGCAGTGGGATGTTGAGTGACAGGGGCCCAGTGGATGTGGGACGGACCCAGGACAAGAGGCAGGCCAGGCCTCTTTCTGCCCGCTCAGGCCACACTTGCCTGTCCAACCTTCCCTGTCCTTCCAGATTTCACTCATTCACTCATCAAACACTTCTTGGCCACCCTTTGAATGCCAGACTCACACAGGTGCATGACAAAGGAGGACCCTCACCCTGTCCCTCAGTGAGCTCCAAGCTGAGTGGGAACAAAACGTGGGGGTCAGAGTTGCGCTGGGCACCCTGGATCAGGGAGCTATGGTAAACTGCAGAGCCGAGGGGCTTCCCGCAGGAGATGAAGGGTGTGTGTTTAGTTGTATTCATTCATGTATTTAAATGAATGAAACACAAGTAGAAAAATCTTTTTTTTTTTGGTACCAGGAATCAAACTCAGGGCCTCGCGCTTGCCAGGCAGGCGCTATACTGCTGAGCTGTATCTCCAGCGGGAATACCTTAAAAAGCACAAAGGGACACATGTAGCGAGGGTTAAACCACCCGAATGTACCAAAGCCACTGAGTGCTGCACACCAGAGAGCTGGGTCATGGGGTGGTGACATAAATCTCAAGAAAGTTGCTTCTTAGCAAGGGACGCCACCTCCAGCCTAGCTCCTCACTGGGCCCTGAGCTTATCCTCTGTCGTCTTGGCTCCAAGGGGCAGCAATGTTTCAAAGCCATGGAGGAGTTGAGTTCAGTTGCCGGGTGAACTGGGAGAGAAGGCTTGGTCCCCAGCACCGGGGGCTTGGGGGGTGTGTGTGTGTGTGTGTGTGTGTGTGTGTGTGTGTAGCAGCGAGAGAAGGGAGGAGCCAGTTTGAGGGGAGGAGCCATTCCAGGCCCTGCCCCAGTGTGTGGTCCTTCTCGCCTGACTCCATCTCCTAACAGTAAGTGCACTGTGAGCCCAGACCCACTTTCCTTCCAAATCCTCCGCTGAGGACAGGACGCTCTGGATCATGGAGAGAGAGACAAAGGAGATGCACCTGGCACTTAGCGCTTGATGCAGATGAACCCGCAGAAGTCCTGCTGGTAACCACTGGGTGTTGGAGGCACCTTGCAGAGTGCAGGTTCAGCGGCACAGACACCCCTTCCCCCTCTCTGTGGTCTTCCCTCAGCCCCTCAGACGCCTCTGGAGCTCCATCGCTCTACAGGGTACATGGGGGCCCACGAACGGGGTTCAGCCCCTCATGCCCACCCCACCATCCCCACGGCCCCCTGTGCCAGACACCCAGACCACGGGCCTGTGTGCCCCCATCTTCCCCTTCTCCCTCTGCACCCGGTGATGCCCTGTCAACCCCTGAAACTCACTCATGGGGCGAAGTGATGTGTTGGTCGGCCTGGAACCCGAGGTGTGTGTGTCTCACATCTGGTTCATGGCCTCTCCCGTGACAGACCCAGACCTCCCTCGAGCAGGTCCTTGTCCTGGTGGTCATGTGTCCAGCAAGACATGGTGCCCTTTGTGGGGCTTAAACACGTCTTTGTAGCCATTTATTAAGCAATAATTGTTACATTCAAGTTATTTCTTGTCTTTTTGAAAGCCATTTCAGAGATGAGTGCTACAGATTACATCTAAAATCTGAGGCTGGGACAGGAGGGTCACTTGAGTCCAGGAGTTTGGTTGGGGCTAGCCTGGGCACCGTGGCTAAAGCTTGTCTAAACAAAAATGATAAAAGCCGCTTCACATGCACCCTCTCACTGGACTATCTCAAAAGGGAAGATTGAAGGGAGTCCAAAAATGCAAGTAAAAAAAAACAATCACCATGCTGTCCGGATCGGGCTGCGACATGGAGCAAAGGGCGGTGCTCAGACCAGGGACCCAGGCATTTCCTTCCTGGGGCTGTGACCCAGTGACGGTCACAGCCAGGAGGGGCCTGGGCCAGGGGTTCTGGTGGGTGATGTCGGCAGGGCCAGGAGCCAGGTTCCTGGCGGGAACGGGATACAAGGTCATCTCGCACGGAAGAGCTTGGGGTGGACAGGCAGAGGCCACGCGAAGTCTGGGTGGAGTTTATCTCAGATGAGTAGAGGCAGCGTTGTGCTATCTGCCCTGAATGTGGCTTTGGAACATTCAGGCACCCCCGAGTTCCCCTGGGGGTCTGGAACTGGGGTAGTTGTGATGCTTGTGAACATTTTACTTAGCAGTTACTTAGGAACTGCAAAATGCCTTCTGGTCCTTTTCAGATGGTCGGTGTTTCTTTGGGGGCCTTAGCTGTGCCAGAAACTTATAAAAGCTAACTCTCTGGAGTCTGAGGTAGGAATGTCTTTTCAAGACTTTCCCGTCCTGGCATGGCTGGGCTGTGGTGGCCAGGGGAGCCATGTGCGTGTTCTGGGCTAGCTGCTGGGCAGCCGGGTCTCAGAGGGCTGCACAGCCTGGGTGACACCAGATGCCACTGTGCTGAGTGGCCACACTGGCAAAGTGGCCACTGAGAAATGAGGGCCTGCTGTGTTGTGACCTAAGCTCTGGTGGCTCCAGGGAGGCATCACACGAGATGGATGTCCCATCAGCCAGAGCAAGTCCAGAGCTCAGGCCGGACTCAGAGAACAAACACAAACCTTGCCTGGAGGGAATGCGGGAGAACCCTAGTGCACATGGGGGGTGAGTGTGAGGGGCCAGTGTATTTCCCAACATCTAAACAACCTGCAGAGGTGAAGCCAGAGCAAAGCATCTGGATTAGAGCCCCAGGCAGGAGCAGAGAGGGGAGGGAGCTTGGATTGGGCCTCTCCCACCAAGGAGGGCTGCTGAACAGGCAGTGGAGGGCTTCCCTAGCTTGGCCTTGACACCAGTTAGAACCTTGACATTTGGGCACAGGGCCCGTGAGACTCCAGGTGGAGAGGTGCAAAGTTAGACAGACAGGCGCATTTAGAAAATTCAAGCTTATTTGCTGTGTGGGGTCACAGAGGGGCCATGGGGTACAGGACAGGAAAGGTAAACTGAGCCTGACTGGGTGGGTTGGGCTTGAACTTCTGTAGGTGGCAAGGAGATACTGCATATTTTTCCGGTGACAATGAAAAGAATTTCATTCTAAGAAGTCTCTTAGCTGGTCCCAGTGGTGCACATGCCTATAATCCCAGCACTCTGGGAGGCTGAGGCAGGAGGATTGGAAGTTTGAATCCAGCCTGGGCACTTTACTTAGCAAGATCCTTTTTCAAAAAAAAAAAAAAAAAAGAAGGGCCAGGCTTCCAGCTCAGTGTGGGGGCCGCAGGGTGTCCAGGTGGTGGCTCCTGGGTCCGAGGTCCCTCGACAGGAAGAAGGAAGAGGGAGGGAGTAGGGCGGCCCAAGCGCTGAGCACGGCACTTCCTGAGATAATGGGCAGAGACGCAGACGCTTGGACGACTGAGGAGCCCCGCAGAGTGACGGTGACAGTGACAGTGACTAGGCAAGGGGCAGTGTCCCTGCCACAGAGGTGGCTGTGGTCCCCAGAGCTACAGGACCCGACGTGGGGAGACCCTGGCCAGGTGGAACCAGCTGTGCCTTCTCCAGCGGGGTGAGGCCTGGAAGAGGCATTTGCTGTTGACTTCCTGCTGGCTTTTCACATGTTAAAATAGTTATGTGCGCACGCACGCACGCACGCACGCACACACGCACGCACGCACGCACGCACACACACACACACACACACACAGAGCCGCACACTGTTTGTTTCCCCCACGTTCCCCCTGCTGCTCTCTGCCCCAGCAGGGTCGGGACAATGACCTCCTGTTCTCCAGCTGTGTCGTTGGGACAGTGTCCTGGCTATCACAGAGGCTGCAGGCTCCGAAGACACAGTTGAAGCCAGGAGCAGCGGGAGGGTGCGGGGCTCTCTGGGAGCAATTTCTGCCAGCATCACAGTGGCCCCTTGGGTTCAAGCAGGCTTCTGGCAGCCTGGTGCTGAGCCATCCCTGGGGTAGGAGGAAGCTGCCTCCACTGAGGACTCCTGAAATTTTTGCATTTTTAAAAATCATGTAAATGTATTTCTTCTGGGTAATTTCTTTTTCCCTTAGGAGACAGGGGCTCACTGTGTTGCCCAAATTGACCTTGAACCTCTGGGCTCAAAGGATCCTCCTGACTCAGCCTCTTGAGTGCTGGGATTACAGACATGAGCTACATGCCCGGCTGACCCCATTTCTGCAAGCTGACTTCCTTGCCTCCACCAGCAAGGGCCAAGCTTTGCCTGCAGCGGCAAGGGGCTGCGCAGACCGGAAGAGTGGCCTGACAGCCTGAGAGCTCAGGCACCCATCTGGGGGAAGAGCCCAGCACTTACCCAGAGGGAACTGATAATGTGGAAATGGGACTTCCTCACCGAAGGCGGCTTCCCAGGAGCTGCGGAAGGGAGGCAGTACAGGAAGGGGCTGGGTTCCGGTGAGGCCTGTGGCTCTGCAGGCTTTTGGCAAAGGGACACCTGGCCCAGTGTGCAGGCCACGGCCTTCTGGGCCTTTCCTGTGGACACAATGTCCCCCTGCCTGACAGCCAGGCCGCTGCCGCCTGGTCAACAGATGCAGAGGTCAAGGTCCTCACACTGAACTTTCTCACTGTGCCAGAGGTAACAGCCATTTTCCCGGCCAACAATGATTAACCTCCTCATCTGTTTTTCTGGCTGATGACAGGGGTCACTCACTGCGAGAGCGACAGCGCTGGGTTTCTGCTGTCCCCGTCTGCTCCCATGGCTCAGGCAAGGAATAAAGCCCCAAACAATGCAAAGAAACAAATTAAAACAGGGGTTCCCTATACAGTTCAGACTGGGTTGAACTCACTTTGTGGCCTTAAACTCACAGCACTCCTCCTGCCTCAGCCTCCTGAGTACTGGGATGGCAGGTGTGTGCAGTACCACACCTGGTAGAAAAAGCATTAAATAAAACAAACTGTGTATCTTTTTATCTGATTTTGTTTCGTTTGTTTTTAAATTTCCATTTCAACCTGCAAGACATGGTGATCTCATTTCTGGGGGCGGGGGCTGGTGCACCTAACGGACCTTACGGACCTCTGTTCTTTTTCCTTCCCCAGCCCTCAGGACCCAGCCTGCTGCTCAGAGGAAGCTGGGCTGGAAGCCGGGTTTGGGTCCCCACTCCCCCGTGAAGGTAAAACCCTTGCCAGTGCCAGTAACTGCGCAGAGTAGAGGGAGGATTCCCCCAACAGAACCTGGAGCGCCTACCAGGATAGAGGGCTCAAGGGCAGAGGAAGTGAGGCTTTCTTTTAGGTAATAAGTGAAATTTTTGGCTGGGCATGGTGACACACACCTGTGATTGCACACTCTGGAGGCTGAAGCAGAAGGATCACTGCAAGTTCAAGGCTAGCCTGGGCTGCATAGCTAGACTCCAAATTAAAAAAAAAAAACCCACAATGTTTTAAATGCAATTTTTGGATACTAGGAGTGGTACATAATGGCTTCGTATGCTCCTTGCTTTCCCACTGCAGATAGGAATGGGTCACCCTTGCCCTCAAGAAGGTGTCAGCCTGGTGCTGGCCGCTGCTGTCCGTACTTTCTGACACCAACCTTTCATGTTTTTCCTGAAGCCTCTATGTTTCTGTTCTTAGAGAAAATATCGGAGCAGTGCCCTGTGATTGTCCCAACTTCGAGGAATACCCCCCCTCGCGCATTTCCCACAGCCCCCTGGGCATTTCCCTGGGGCACTAACAGGAAGGAGCTTGGTGATCCTGTACAACCAAGATTCTGTTCCTCCCATTTACTTGTACAGAAATGTCTGGCCTCCTGGCACGCCCAGACTGTCAGCGTCCCAAGGACAACCAGGGTCTACCCTAAGTTACACTGAAGGCCCCATAGAAGAGGTGACAGGAGCTGGGGGGAGGGAGGCGCTTCTCTGGAAACCACTCCTTCGTTTTGTTTCGTGTTCTGTGTTGGGGACAGAACCCAGGGCTTCACACATGACAGACAGGCAGAGCTTTACCACTGTGTCACATCCCAGCCCTTCCATGGCTCCATAAAGGAGTTCTTAGCAAAGGAGAACCCCAGGAACTCACATGCTTCATCTAGAGCCAGGTGTCAGGGCACATGCCTATCGTCCCAGCACTCAGGAGGCTGAGGCAGGAGGCTTGCTTCAAGTTCAAGGTCACCCTGCACAACATAAGGAGCCCTTATCTCAAAAAGATTCATCTACAGTCTTCACCGCTTGTAGCATGAGATTGTTGAGGTCACGATTTCTCTCCAGTCAGCTGTCCAGGTCTGCCCTCCTTCTGCACATGATAAAAATCTGCTGCAGGAGGCAAGAAGTGCTGGAGGGTCAGAAGATGGGGCCTGTACATATGTCATTGAGTAATCACAGAGGCTCTGCACAACAGAGTCACCCACATGGCAGAGAGGTTTCCCCTGCCTCTGCCTCTAGGAAGGATCATTAGCCATGAAGATGCCTTGGCAACACAGGCACCCTACAGGGCCTTCAGATTTCTCTTGGGCTCCCCACTTCCTCCCACTATTCTGAGCACAGGGCTGACCCTGCCCTGGGGAGCGGTCCCGACTGTTGGTGGCCTGCAGGGACCTGACAGGGCGACTTGGATGTTTTGTGGGAGCATCTACCCCATGTGTCCTGAGCTCACCTCTGACCACGAAAGCACTGGTTCCGGGCATCGCCGCCGGAGTTGCTCAATGCTGTCTGGCAGACTTACCTGGCAGAGAAGCAGGTGTCTCTTCTGGTGAGGCCACTGCCTGGGGCCCCTCGACTCCACGGTGTACAGCGCATGGGTCCACGTCCCCCCAGCACTGCCCCAAGCCTGCCAATTTCTCACCCCCCACCTGGCCCACCAGCTGGCACAGCAGGACACCAGCCTGGAGGAGGCGGCGCTGGAGGACAACTGGGTCCGCAGGGCTGTGGCAGGGAACCAGGTGGGGATGAGGGGCCAGGCCACCTCCTGGGTGAGGCTTCAGTCATTTCTGGCAGCAAATGACATCCTCCACGTTTACTGCCTGTGAGTTTCCTTTTGCTGTCCCCAACCTACCCCTCACCTGTCAGGCTTCCTGGTGGGAGAGTCAGGCCATGACCCTGAAAACGAGTGACTTGGTCACCAGCACACAGCCCCGCTCCTTCTGCTTCCTGGGGAGGTGTTGGGCTCTCACGGGCTGCTCCTATAAATGACCCCAAAGTTCCCCCACCATGCTGGAGCCCTTCCTGAGAAACACCCGGGACATCCTCACCTTTTCTCCAGAGTCCCCAGTTACCCATTTGCTGGTATCCTTTTGCATGAACATTCATATTTATTTATTTATTTATTTATTTATTTATTTATTGTCTTTTTGAGGCAAATTCTTGCTACGCAGTTCAGGTGATCTTGAGCTCACTTTGTAGCCCAGACTGGTCTTGAACTCATAACGATCCTCCTGCCTCAGCTTCCTGAGTGCTGGGATTACAGGTGTGGGCCACCACGTTCCACTAGAACATTCATTTATACATATGTGCTGAAACCCTAACAGGAAAGCCAAACGAGTCAATTACTGCACTTAGGAGTGATTCATGGAATTCACGCATCCACTGTGTGCTCAAGTTCCGTAACTGCTGAGATACGGAGCAAACACTGGGAAGAGGGTTGATCCCCAAGTAGGACAGAGATCATCCCAGCTCCTAGCGAACTGAAGCAAGTCCCGGAAGGGACGGGCCCAGCACAACCCCGCTGAGTGTTCTGAGGTGAATGAAACCCCAGCAGCTGCACCACCAAAGCTTTCCTTTGGCCCCGGGGCAGCTCAGCAGCAGACTCGGAAAAGGAGCCAGCTCGGCCTGACTGGGGTGGAATTTGACTCTGCCCTGTGGCCCCGGCTGCTGCAGGAATCAGGAGGGCAGCCCCTTGCTCCCTAAGCAGCGTGCCCAGGTTAATGATTGGCCTTGCCAGGGGCCGATCAGGCTGTTTTTGTGTGTGGCTATTTTGCTATTTTACGTAAATCACCCTGAACACGTTCGCATCAACCTCCCGATGATGCACCTTTGATCAATAGAATTTAGACAAAAGTGGTTTTTGAGTCCAAAGATCAGGGCTGGGTTGGCCTGCAGACTGGCTGCAGGGTGTATAAAGCAGGGGCACGGCGCGGGCTGCAGGCTGATAGCAGAGTGCTCCCCACGCAGACTGCTGGCCCGCTCCCAATCTCCCGAGGTGCCCGGCCCAGGATGGAGCTCGGGATGAATGCGCTGCACGACTTTGGAATCCAGTCCACGCGCTACCTGCAGGTGAACTTCCAGGACTCCCAGGACTGGTTCATCTTAGTGTCTGTGCTCGCCGACCTCAGGAATGCCTTCTACGTCCTCTTCCCCATCTGGTTCCACCTGCAGGAGGCCGTGGGCATCAGGCTGCTCTGGGTGGCCGTGATCGGAGACTGGCTCAACCTCGTCTTCAAGTGGTGAGAAGCACAGAGCAGGAATGGCAGGGAGAAGCTGGTGCCGGAGGGAAGAGCCCCCCCACCCCCCCACCCCCCCACCCCGCAGTGCTCAGGGAGCCCCAGGCTAGGGGGACCCACAGAGACAGCCCAATCTGTGTGCTGGAGCCCCAAGGCAGTGCTTTCCCAGAAGCTGCAGGGCAGGGACCAGGTGAGGTCAGTGACAACGCTGTGCTATTTCAGGCTTTAAGCAAAGAATCACTTTGATGACTTTGAAAGAGAATTGAGGGTTAGGGTGCAGCTTGCCCAGTGTGCACAGCCCTGGGGTCCATCCCCAGCATGGAAAGAAAAAAAGAGAGAATCGAAACCATGAAGGTAGATGGTGTGAGGGAAGGCTGGGAGCCCTGTTGCACCGGCAGAGAAGGCGCAGAGCCCGGCCCACCCTCGCCTGTACCTTCACAGCGGCCACGCAGGGCCTGCCAGCTCTCCAAGTCCTACCTTGTGGTCTGTGAGCCAGATTACATGCGGCACCTGAACGATCCTTGTGAGTGTGTGTTAGACATACACCACATGCCAGGTCATCTGCAGTTCCCAAGCTCCCCCCCCACACTGGGGCCGCACCCTGCTTGATTTCATCAGCTCCAGCCAGAGAGGAATTGTCATGTCAGATGACAGGTTTGTTTTGTTTTCTTATTTATTTATGCCTTCAGAGCTGGAGATTGAACCCAGGGCTGGCACATGCTAAGCAAGCGCTCTACCCCTGAGCTGTAGCTCTGCCCTAGGAGACTCCTAGGGTCACTTTCAAGACTGGGTGTGGTGACACACGCCTCTAATCTCAGCCTCTCGAGAGGCTGAGGCAGGAGGATCAAAAGTTCAGGCCAACTTGGGCAATTTAGACTTTATCTCAAATCACAAAAGCAAAAACTAGCTCTAATATTTTTTTGGCCATACACAATGAAAGTCCTTTAGAGTAAGAAAAAAATGTTATTGGGCAAGGTGTATTGATGAGATTCCTGAAATCTCATGACAGAGCCATGGATTGTTTCTGGGTGGGTAGAGGACAGAGTCGGTGATGTCCCGTTTTGATAAGAAGCATCCTAATGACTTTTATGTTTTTTTTTTTTTTTTTGGTGATACTGGGGATTGAACTCAGGACCTTGTGCTTGCCAGGCAGGCACTTATTCCACTGAGCTATATCCCCAGCCCCATCCTAATGACTTTTCACACCTGTTTTCCCTGTGAAAATTATATCTAGTGCTCTTAAGAGGAAGAGGCTGGTCTGAGATATTGTGTTTTAAGGCAGAGAGGACAGAAAGCAGGATGCTGGCATGCATGCAGCCTCACAGGGATCGAATCTGAGAGAAAGAGGCCAGGTCTCCGGGGGCCATCCATGGGCTGGGCACATCCACGGATGTCACAGGAAACAGGATTCCCTGAGATCTGAGGAAGAGATTGGTGTGGGCACGTCCACACTGTTAACTGTTTTACTGCATGCGTCTTTCCCAGACAAATTCTTCTTGGGATTTGAAAATATCACTTAGCTGCCACTAATACAGAATATTTTATCTTGGTTTTAATGAATGAATGAATGAATGAATGAATGAATGAATTTTTATTAAGTAATGTGGTCTCAAACCTGGCGTGGCGGTGCATGCCTGTAATCCCTGCACTGGGGAAGCTGAGGCGGGAAAGACTGATGTGACTTTAAGGGCAGCCTGGTCTACAAAATGAATTTAAGGCCAGCCTGAACTGCATAGTGAGACCCTGTCTCAAAAAGAAAGAAAAGAAAAGAAAGAATGAGGTTTCAAGCTAGCCGTGGGGCGCATGGCTGTGGTCTCAGCTACTTGGGAGACTGAGGACGGAAGATCGCAAGTTCAAGGCAACTTGTGCAGACTGTGCCTCAAAATAAGAAAAAAAGGAATCGAGGGTGTGGCTCAGCGGTAGGGCACTTGCATGTGTGAGTCCCTGTATTCAATGCCAGTCCACCCCCACCAAAAAAAAAAAAAGGGAAAAAGAAAAAGAGATGGGGTCTTTCTATGTTGCCCAGGCTGGCCCTGAACTCCTGAGCTCAAGAGATCCTCTTGCCTCAGTCTTCTGAGTAGCTGGGACTACAGGCACATGCCATCATGCCTGACTTCTGATTTACTTGAGCTTCAATGGATAAAACATTCAGATTTCAAAAGTGATCTAAATGCTGTGTCATGAAAGTCTCTCCGGGCCCCCCGGCCCCCCAGTCTCCTGCCTAGAGAGGGTACAGGTGTCCTCAAGACACCTTTCTCCTCCAGAAGGTGTGGGCTCCCTGCAAAAATATCCATGGGGTGACTCCAGACAAATTCCTCTGCTTCTCCCAGGATTCTCTTCGGGCAGCGCCCGTACTGGTGGGTCCGCGACACAGACTACTACAGCAACACCTCAGCACCGCTGATTAAGCAGTTCCCAGTCACCTGTGAGACAGGACCAGGTAAGGCCCAGCCCTGTGGAGATAGCATCAAGGGGCCTGGGGCTAAACCCAAAGGGGGTGCGAGATGCAGAAGGCAGAGTAAATAGGTGAATACATAGGCATGAGAAGAAGGAGATGTTTACACTAAACGAAGCAAGGGAGGAAGAGGCATCCAGTGCGGCTCCGCCTCCCCACCTGCCCCAGGAGCTCTGAGACTGGGCAGCCCCCATCATTCCTCTGCGGCCCCTGGCGCCGGGCCTTACGGCCCCGCACAGACTGGATACTGGGTGCAGGCCACTGGGAAGGAGAGGTGATCTTGATCAGGGTGGCCGTCAGGCCTGGCAACACACAGAGAAGACTGGTAGCTGAGGCCTTCTGTTCAGGGAGTTCTGGGGGAATCACAGGGCCCTGGGACACTCTGCAGAAGACTCGGTCTGGTCCGTGGAAACTGACAGCAGTGTTAAATGGGGTGCTCTGAGGGGACCCATTGATCTGGAGAGATCTGAGCAAAGATGCAAAGGAGCTGTGGAGGAGCCAGGGATGTGGCTGGGGGAATTCGGGGAAGAGCTGTCTGACCAGAGAACACGGCTGTGCAAAGGCCCTGGGGTGAGGGCACACCAGGCAAGGTTAAAGGAGAGCAAGCAGCAGTGTGGCCAGAACAGGGAGCAAAGAGCAGGAGGAAAGAGAAACTCAGTGGCAGGCAGAGTGGTGCAAGATTCACATCCCGTGTGTGGATGTTCTGTGTGGTCTCCAGACAGACGTGATCACAGCAGCTAGGATCTTCTCAGATGTTGCTCCCCACTGTGCTCCCCAGGCCTGGCAAAATGCTCGGCCCATAGTAAGATACTTGTTAAATAAGTAAGCTATGTATAAATGAATGGAAGGTAGGGCAGGGGGATGGATGGGGGGTGGATGGGTGGACTAGAGGAAGAGTGGATGGGAGGATGAACGGGTGGAGGATGGGAAGAGGGTGGATGGGAGAATAAACGGATGGGTGGAAGGGAAGACAGCTGGGCGGTTGGGCCCATGATGCCCTTGGCAGTCTCGCAGATGGAGACCTTCTCACGCCCAGTCCGTCCGTCTCTTTCCTGCCCTTCAGGGAGTCCTTCCGGCCATGCTATGGGCACAGCAGGTGTGTACTACGTGATAGTCACGTCGATCCTCTCTACCTCCCAGGGACAGACAAAGCCAACGTACAGATTTAGGTGAGAACTCCCCCGAGGGGAGCAGGGTGGCCCTCGCTGTGGCTGACATCACCCGCTCTTCTCCACATCCCCAGCCCATTCCTATACCTGGGGAGCCGGGGCACTTCTGTGGAGGGTGGGCATTAAAACCGCAGAATGTTAGGGCTGGAAGGGACCCGCTGGTGTGGCCTTTGTCTTTCAGACAAGGAAATGAGGCTGGATGTGAAGGAGGGGCTTCTAGAGCTCAGGCACTGGGCTGCGGCTACCGTCGCCTCTTCCTTTGCAGGTGCCTGAGTGTTGTCCTGTGGCTGTTGTTCTGGGCTGTGCAGCTGAACGTGTGTCTGTCCCGGATCTATCTGGCCGCTCACTTCCCTCACCAGGTTGTCGCTGGAGTCTTGTCAGGTATCTCACTGCCTCCTTACCCCAGTCAGGACAAAACCCCAGCCTTCTGGCCACGCTCTGCATGTCCTCCGCACTGTTAACCTTCCAGAAATTTGAAAATCGAGGGTGGAAAGGTTGAGGCAGGAGGATGGCAAGTTGAAGCCCAGCCTGTGCAACTCAGGGACTTAGAGAGACCCTGTCTCAAAATAAAAAATTCAAAAGGGGCTGGAGATGTAGCTCAGTGGGAAGACCTTGAATTCAGTCCCCAGTATGTGGCAGGAAGGCGAGAGAGCCATTTGAATTATTCTCTATAGCAGTGCCCAGCCTTACCCAGTTAAACGTACTCCACAAAAGCTGCGCTGCGTCAGAATGACTCACCCGTTCAAGTTACCTTGAATGCCCCACCGTATTTACATTCTTTATTTCTTACTGATCTTCCCTTGGAAGTGGCCCTAACTTCATTTTCGGGGCATTACCAAATTCAACACATTCACACTGTGTCTTAGGAGAGCGCTTGACTCATAGAGGCTCTTCTGCAGACCTAGTAAGTTTCTGCGGCTGCTCTGCGGCAGGTTCAACGTTTTGCATATCTGCATTCTGTTCAATCTAATAAGGGAGCCAAAAGATTTTAAGTTAAACATAGAGAAGCATTTCTCAGCTTTGCGGAAGGCTCTGGAATGTCAGATTTTAAGGAATATTTCCCTGGAGTTCTTTTTTGTGCATGTGCCAATAATCGAACTTAGGACCTTGCACTTGCCAGGCAGGAGCTTGTGCCACTGAGCTACACCCCTGGCCCCTCTCCCTGGAGTTCTAAGATCAGAACACAGAAGCCACCCCAGGAAGTGTGGAGAACAGGGGAGAAAGTGGCTTCCTGGTAGCCACAGGAGTGATGTCGCAGGTTGTACTGGGTGCCCTGATTTGGGAAGACTCTGGAAGTTGTGTCTCACGAAAAGCCTGGGGATGTTTAGGTTAGAGAAGAGAACAGCTGTCTGAGAATGCGGGACAGAGGAGCTAGACTGGCAAGGGAGTGGCCTCTGCGCTGAGAGCGGAGACCAGCCGGGGGCGGTTCAGCGCTCACAGTGAGCGGAGCGAGCTCCCCAGCCCCAAGGGTGTTCAAGTAGGGGCAGGAGGACGATAGGAAGCTTAATGCAGTGGGAGGCAGGAGGAGTGAGCATGCGCCTGGTGACCATGGACAGCAGGGCCCATCGCTCTCATCCACCTCTAGCAAGAGTTTCGGCCCTTCCCCTCCCTCACGCCGCTGTTCTTCCCCATGCCCAGGCATTGCCGTGGCGGAAACTTTCCACCACATCCGGGGCATCTACAGCGCCAGCCTCAGGAAGTACCTCCTGGTCACCGGCTTCCTGTTTGGCTTCGCTGTGGGCTTCTACCTGCTGCTCGGGGCGCTGGGCGTGGACCTCCTGTGGACGCTGGAGAAAGCCAAGCAGTGGTGTGAGCGGCCTGAGTGGGTGCATATCGACACCACGCCCTTTGCCAGCCTCCTCAAGAACCTGGGGACCCTGCTGGGCCTGGGGCTGGCCCTGCACTCGGGCATGTATCGCCGGGGCTGCTGCGGCCAGCTACGGGGGCAGCTCCCATTCCGCCTGGGCTGCATTGGGGCCTCGCTCCTGCTCTTGCACCTCTTCGACACCTTGAAGCCTCCGGCCCAGGTTGAGCTGGTTTTCTATGTCCTGTCTTTCTGCAAGAGCGCCGTGGTGCCCTTGGCGTCAGTCAGCCTCATCCCCTACTGCCTTGCCCAGCTGCTGGGCCGGCCACACAGGAAGGTGCTGTGAGGTGCGCAGGGTCTGCGCCTCCAAGCCAGCGACTTGCAAGGACCGGAGACCAAAGCTTCCTGCCAGGGCCTTTTGGGGCTGGAGATGTGCGGTCAGCTGTGGGCAGCCCCTCCCTGTTCTGCAATTCTGATCGCACTGGGTGATGGTTTGAGCAACTGAGGAGGCCCGTGTGGGAAGCCTGAGCTGTCAGAAGTTGTGACCTGCTCATTGCCCTCTGAGAACTTTTCCTGTTCTCCTGTCTGGTGGGTGCGGCAAGACCTCCAGGTTGGGAAGCTCACAAGCCCAGGACAGAGATCACAACTGAGACTCCCCAGCTGTGCTGTCCTCACCCCCAAAAGGAGAAAAGCTCGGGCTGGAGGTACAGCTCAGTGGGCTAAGTGCTTGCCGCTGAGCACTAGGGCCCTGAGTTCGATCCCCGGTCCCGGAAAAAAAAAAAAAAAAAAAGGAGAAAAGCTCGCTGGATTTGCTAGGAGAGGGAGGTTGGGCCTGGAGGGAGTTTTAGTACCTTGCACATAACTGCTAGATGCCAGGCGGTGTCTAAACAGCTTCAATGGTATTTTGATCCTTAGATGTGGTGCTGTCAATAATAGTGGACCAGTCGGGTGTGGTGGTGCGTCCCTCTGATCCCAGCATTTGGGAGGCTGATGCAGGAGGATTGCGTGTTTGAATCAAACCTGGGCAACTTAGTAGCTTAGAGAGACCTTGTCTCAAAATAAAAACTAGAAGAGGGCTGGGGACGTAGCTCAGTGTGAAGGGCTTGGATTCAATCCCTAGGGCCACACATTAACAATCATTGTGCTTCTGGTATTTTTCCACTGTCCCTGCGTGGCCATGGTGCCGATTTCCGAATGGCTGCAGTGACTGAGACATTGGTGTAAACATTCAGGCATCGTTGGCTTCTCTGCTGTCCCCTGACATCTTCCTCCGTGTTAGTCTGGCCTGCTGTCCCCAGAGCGCCTGCTGGCTCTGCCTCTTCCCTACCAGAGCCTCAAACACCCAGAGAGCAATTCTTTGATGGTGCTCTCTTGGCTTCAGTGAAGCTGTAAAACCTTGGCAAAACGTCCAGGAGAGGGCCGGGACTCCTGTCCGTGGAAGGTCACTCCAGTGTTATGCGACCCCCATAGGCTCACAGGACTCCTTTCTCCACCCCCAGCCAACCCAGACGCGTCTTTAGAGGAACAGCCGAATCCTCCGTGCCAGTTTGCAGAATACCGCCTCAAAACCAAAGAGGCTGAAGCCTATTTATTTATTTGTGGCCTTGTTTTTGCTATTGATGATGTAGACTGTCATATATTGCACTCATGCCAAGCAACCTGCTCTTACCGTTTTTGAAAAGAAAAACGTATGTGTGTCGTCTTTTAATAAAACACTTTATTTAAGAACGAAGTCTTGTTGATTACTGCATTTTAGACAAAATGTGATTGGAGGGTTCAACTTCTGACCCAGCTAAATTTCTAGTTCTTCTCCTGTTTCCTTAAACAAATAACTTTGCTCCTTGGTGCCTGCCTTTTCCCTTTAGAGAATAGGGGCCTCTGTCCTGGTTATTCAGGGCTCCCACTGGGGTAGAGGAACCTGTGAGTGCTGAGCACATTGGCAGGCGACAGTGTGGGCACAGAGCTGGTGCCATGCACAAATCTGTCCGCTTGCTGCCCCACGAGAGGTGGCTGGGAGAAGGCAGAGCGGCGGCAGCAAATGAACAGCACTGTGATCAGCCAGCTGGTGGAGGTGGTGTCTGGGGGCCCCTTTCAGGGAGGCTAACTTGGAGCAAATCACCTAGTCATGAGGTGGTTTTCCTTTTGTTTTTTGAGTCAGGGTCTCTCTCTGCAGTTCAGGCTGGCCTTGCACTCACTATGTAGCCCAGGCTGGCCTTGAACTCGCAGCTATGCTCCTGCCTCAGCCTCCCCAGTGCTGGGATGACAAGTGTGTGTGCCACCACCCCGGCTAGTCATGAGACCCTTTTCATGCTACAGATCTCGAGAGCCTCACATGCTCTTCTTGTCTCCAGTTGATTGCCACTTTCTGTTCCCGCCGTACAGGGGTTGGGCTGGAGGGGAGCTGCCTGTGGCCCAGCCGATCGCCAGTCACAGTGATGAGAGGAAACACATCAGCCCTGATGGCCATGGCCAGCAGGGACAGGGGTCACGACAAAGGCAGGGAAGAGGCCTGGCAACCTGGTCTCTACGCTCACTTCTGAAGCAGGAGGCTGCAGAGTCAGCGGAGACTGAAGCACAGGTCAGCTCTGCCAGTAGGATCAGCGCAGGTGGGCATGAGGATTCCCCCCAATGAAGCACCGGGGGCAGAGTGAGCCGAGGTCGGAGAGGCTGGGGGCACAGGTAGGAGCGCGCCAGGAGCTCACAGGCTTTCTCCTGAGCCCTTGTCTTCATCCCGGGGCAGCCCCCTCTAAAGGCCCTGACCGCAGTGGTACCCCAGGTCAGCCGCAGGCGGGCACTGCTGAGTCACCCCAGAACTCCGGGCAGAGTTGGGTCCTCCCGCTGGACTCAGCTCCTCGGCCATGGGAACTAATCACCTCTGACACACCGGTGACACCAAAGGGCAAAGGACATCGCCTCCATCTGTCTGAACTGAACCCTGCAGCTAGGCCTGGCTCCATCTGCTCTTAGGGACCAAGTTCAGGTCCCTTGTAAGATAAATCCTGAGCCAGACATAGTGGCCCATGACTGTGTGATTCCCTGCAATCAAAGGCTGAGGCAGGAGGATTGCTAAGGGTTTAGGCCAGCCTGGGCTACAAAGTGAGTTTAAGGGCAGCCTGGACTACATAGCCAGACCTGTCTCAAAAATAAAACAAAACAGGGACAAAGAGGCCTTTGGCAGTTTGTGAGGCTAAGACACAGGACAATAGATAAAATGAACTGAGTGCTGACTGTATTTGAGGTCCTGTTCCACACATTAAAAAAAATACTCTAGTCACTTGCTTTTCCCAGAGTCTCTGAGGGGTGGTTCCGATGATCTGTCCTCCTCTTACTCCTGGGCAGGTGCTCCAAGGTCAGGACCCTAAGCCAGGACGAGGCTGGGGTAAGAATCAGGCAGAGGCCAAGCTCCGCCCTGCCCCACCCTCTCACCCTAGCCGCTGCTTCATCCCCAACAGTGCCAAGGGCCGGGGGCCCAACCAGGACCTGTGCACACTGGCTAGGTCTCTGCTCTCGAGCTGCACTGAGCCCCAGATCCAACTCTTAATTCAATCCTGAGGCAGAGGCCCTGTGAAACCCTCATGGGCTGCCCAAGGGCGGGCATCAGCTGGCGAGTAGGGAGGGGCTGGACTGCGGTGGCGATTTCCGGAGACAGCTCTC
Organism: Dinomys branickii; assembly: GCA_004027595.1. Lineage (NCBI taxonomy): Eukaryota > Metazoa > Chordata > Mammalia > Rodentia > Dinomyidae > Dinomys > Dinomys branickii. The sequence goes on along the minus strand of PVLD010011061.1, from coordinate 46,882 downwards.
AGAACACGCTCCAGCAGGTGAGCCACCAGCTGTGTCTAAGACAACTTTAGCTCTTTCTTTTATTTCAGGAAAGTTTCAAATCATCTTTTGACTGAGTCAGAGAGTAAAAAACTTACTATGGATAGAATCAAGATAAAGCAAGAAGACAGAACCACCAAGAGCTTTTGATACAGCTCTGTGCTCAGCCAAGGACCGGAAAGAGAGACACACAGGAAGGTGAAGTCCAAGACCTCACAGAATGGACTCCATGCTTTCCCTGAACTGTGAAGACCTAGGAGAAAACACCCCGAGCCCAGATGGCAGAACAGGCAGCAACCACATCAGCTCAGGGCCAATTTGTAGTGCGCCCACAGTTTTTCTTTTTGGGGTCCCGGGAATTGAACCGAGAACCTTGTGATCTAGTGCTCTACTCCTGAGTTACACCCCAGCCCTGCCCCAGACAGAATGTGTGATCCTGGATCAGCCCCCAGTGTACAGATCCCAGTCTGCTTAGGAAACAGCTGTGGATCCCAGGCTGGAAGCAGGATGAAGGGACCAACAACAGCTCTAAGCAATGCCCTTTACCTGGCGTAGTGGTGCATGCCTGTAACTCCTGCACTCGGGAGGCCGAGGCAGGAGGATGGCTATGAGTTCAAGGCCAGCCTGAGCTACATAGTGAGTCTGAAGCCAGCCTGAACTACATGGCGAGACCCTGTCTCAAAAAAACAGAAAACCAACCAAGTAACCAACCAAACAAACCAGTTTCATGGTCCACAAAACAACATCCTTGTCCTGTGGTTGCACAATTTGAGTGAGTATTCCAGCAGTGTTAAGGTGGCAGGATTGAGGGTCTCACACTCACACACTTACGCACACTGTCCAATTGTGTTACTGCTCCAGGGAACAAAAACATGAAAACATACAACTTCTGCTCCCTGGGCCAGTGCTAAAACACCACAGTTAGACACAGTCTTAGAGTCTCGTCTTTTTTTATTTTTTTGACAAAATTTTAACCACTTTTAAAATTTTTTTACAACTTTATTGAACTACAATCCGCACAGCAGACACTACCCTGGTTTAAAGTGTACAGTGATTTCTAGTGTGTTCACACCTACACAACCATCACCTCAAATCAGTGTCAGATCATTTTTCTAGCCACTCCCTGCAGCACCCCAGGACTGAGCCTGCTGCCTGCTGCCTGCTGCCCGCTGCTGGCCCAGCCCCTGGCACCCGTGTCTCTGTTGCCGAGACTCAAGGTCTGAACAGCACAGGACCAGGATCGCACACATGCAGCCTTGTGCACCACCTTCTCCCTCTTGTCTGAGACCATGGTGTGGAAACACTTCCCAGGACTCATTCCTCAGTGTGGACAAATGTTTCCTGTAGAGCGGCACCAAATTCTGTCTATTCCCCACCTGGTGGAGACCCAGGTTGTTTCCGCTGTGGCACTGGCTGTGGCTTGTGTCTAGCTATCCCCGGAAACACTTGTGCTGGCAGGGCCGGAGCTCTTCAGAGGTGGCTGGATCTGGAGTGTGTGATGACTAAACCAGTCCGATGGTTGGTTTGGCACCCCCAGTATTCTTCATCTGGGTCATGTCTTCAAGCTGCCAAACTCTTCTTCGGTGGACAGCAGTGGCTCCAGGGACTCCACCTCTCCAAATTCCCCTGCACTGCAGCCTCCAAAAGGCTCCTTGGTGCAGGTTTCCAAAGAGCAGAAGGCCCAGCACGATGACTTAAGTGGATGGGTGCCTTCATCCCCCCTCTCACTGTGGGGCAGCTGCAATCAACCTATGTGAAGAAAAATAGCTGGGTATGGCAATGCTCACCTGTCATCCCAGCACTCAGGAGGCTGAGGCAAGAGCATCGCTGTTTGTTCAAGACCAGCCTAGCCTGCATAGTGAGACCTTGTTTCAAAAGCGGGGAGGGGGGGCAGAGGAGGAGGGGGAAGGAGGGGAAAGAGGGGCTGGGGATATAGCTCAGTGGAATAAGCGCTTGCCTAGCAAGCACAGGGTCCTGAGTTCGATCCCCAGTACCGCCAGAAAAAAAAAAAAAAGAACAAAGGAGGGGAAAGAAAAGACCCAGAGGATTTTCTGCTCCTTGAGGGATCTGTTTACTTGACCCAGTCCAAGATTTCCTTATTCTAGGTTTTTTTGGAAATGTCTGTGGGCTCCATCCTCAGGGAGTGAGAAGGGCCTGGGAGAGCTAGGATTAGGCTGTCGGGAGGCTGAGCTAGATGTTGTTCATGCACAGAGGAACCAGGGCATGAGAGACAAGCTACTTGTTAGGCAAAGGGGTTTCACCCAACACCAACTTGCTGAATGTATAAATAAACACACAGCAGTGGCTGAGCAGTTCCTTTCCTCCCATCCGGACGGAGGGCTCCACCTGACCCCAGATTTCTGTACATTGTTTCTGTCTTTGCTTCTCCATCCTCTGGCCACCCTCCTTCCCCGGGGAACTTCCAGAGCGGGGCTAGATGCTGTGAGAAGCCTGAGGGAGCAGGCGCTCTCTCCAGTGCTGGTCGGTGGTGCTGGGGTTGAACCTCAGGCTCCTGTACACCGGGCACAGCCTCTCTGCTGTGCTGCACCTGCATCCTCTCTCTGCATCAGCACAGCAGAGTCTGTTGTCTATATCCCTGCTCTCCACACTGAGTGGCCAATGAACTAGTGGCTCTCAGGCAACATTTTCCTCCCGGGGACGGGTCACAGCCTGAGGGTCTGAACCTCTTTTGGCCCCAGCACCCAAGAGCTGTCTGCCAGGGATCTTAGGATCCCTTTGCTGCTTCCCCACAGCAAAGAATAATCTGGCCTACAGCAGATTATTTCATGAAATGTCCACAGTGCCAGGGCTGAGACACCCTGGGACCCTTTGATAAATCAAGGAGTGAATGAGGAATGGGTAGAGGTGGATAGAGGAATAGATCAGGGGGGATGCGGTGTCTGTGGGCCAGAACAGTCCAAGCAGGGTGGGTTGTTTGCAGGCCCAAACAACCCAAGTGAGGTGAGCTGTTCATCAGAGTCCTGCCAAAGTGGATGAGGGCAGGGTTGGCTTTTGTGGCCGAGGGGAACTGAAGTGGAACAGGTAAGGGAAGGAGAGGAATATTGAGAGTTAAAGTTTTCCCACGAGGGTGCTGCCTGCCTTGTGACTTATCATTCCAGACTTGATCTGTTAGGAATAAGGATGGTGGGTCTTGTCAGTAGCTATTTTTTGCTGAGGAGGGGCGTAGTTATTTCACCTGGGTTGTCAGTTGGGAGCGGATGAAATTGGAAATCTGAAAGAAGCATAAGGCTAAAATTTTGGGTTGTTAATTTTTGGACCGTGTTGCGAATGAGGGAGAAAATGCAGGGTGCTATGAGGAGGAGAGTACTAAGGGCGGTGAGGGGCCCCAACATGGGAGCAGCCGAGGGGGGAGGCTTGTCCAGGTACTTGGCGTGGGAGAGGAGGATTTGTCACAGAGGTGTTGGGCTTGATCTCTAAGTTTCTGGACTTTGTATCGGACAAGCCCGGACTGACTGGCACAGATGCAGCATTTTTCTCCCGGGAAGAGGCAGGTTCCTCCTTTCTAGGCGGTGAGCAGATCTAGTGTCCGTCTGTTTTGGAGGACGACTCCGGCAAGCTGGTCCAGCTGGGAATATATCAAGGAGGAAGAGCTCGCCACCTGGTCGGCCAATTGGAGGTTGAGAGCGACCGAGGCTGCAAGGCAGCAAGCTCCCAGGGTCCTGCCAAGACTGATGCACCCAGGGCCGCTCAGGTGGGTAGAGGAATCAGTCGGTGTAGATCTGTAGGTTGGGGAGGCAGGTCCGGTTAGAGGGGTGGCAGGAATAGAGGGAGGAGTCGCACAGGAAGAAGTGAGGGTGACGAGGGAGAACTGGAGTCTGACTGTAAGGCAGGGGGCTGGGGGGGGCCTTGATCTATATATAGCAGGCGAGGTTATCCCGGGGGGGGGGAGATAAAGCCAGGGGGTTTGGCGGAATGGGAGTTGGTTTGTGCACGGGGTGGTTACTGGCTGAACCTGCAAGGGGGCTAAGTTTTCGTCACGCTTTGGGGAACACTAGTCTGCACAGGATCGGAGGAGGTGACGAGTAAGGGAGAGAAGAGGCAAGTAATTGGCGAGAGGGCCTGGAGCAGCAGGGGAGCTGGAGGAGAAAAGGGGCTGGGGCCAGAGGGCTGGCGGGGGGGCAGCGCGAAGCCTGGTCAGAGCCACAGGCAGGAGGGATGGCCGCGGCTGCTGAGTCTCTATTGAGAGCTTAGAGAGACGCGCCTTAAGGAGATGGTTAGCCTTTTCTGTCTTACCTGAAGACTGAGGGCGGTAGGGAGTGTGCAGGGCCCAGTGGATGTGGAAGGCCTGTGAGACTTGTTGGGTGACTTAGGAGATGAACCCTGGTCCACTGTCTGACTGAATGGACCGGGGTAGGCCAAAACGGGGAATGATTTTTGTGAGGCGGGTCTGTGTGACAGTGTCTGCTTTTTCATGTGAGGTGGGGAAGGCTTCTATCCATCCTGTGAATGTGTCCACCCAGGTGAGGATGTATTGGAGTTTTTTGTGCCTGGGCATGTGGATAAAGTCAATTTTCCAGTCTTCTCCTGGCAGTGTTCCCCTAAACTGGTGTGGGGAAAAAGTGAGGAGAGGTTGAAGCGAGCCTTGTGGGTTTGTTTTGGAGCATACTGTGCATCGTGAGATGTCCTGTAGTGACATGCCCTGTAGTGAGGGGGTTAGGCCGGGACAGAAGATGATGGGGTCCAGGAGCCTTTTTAGCAGTCCCAGCCTATGTGTAGAGAGTTTGTGTAGTTGGCTAAGGAACTGTCAGGCGCGGTGAGAGGGCGTTGGGGAGAACCCTCGACCCCAACAACTGTGATCTTAGATGGGAATGTTTGACCAGAAAAGCTGAGAATGGACCAGGAAGCCCCTGTATCAACGAGGAAGAAAACTGACTTACCCGCCACCTGGACTTCTACCCTGGGCTCCTCAGACAACAGCAGGATCTCGTCTGCCTCGTGGGTGGGGGTTTGGAGTCCTGGGCCCCGTCAGTCCTCTCTGGCCGAACCAAGCGGGCTATTGAGTGGGGGCAGAGGACCCTCCCGTTGTAGGAAGGAGCCATCTACCTTCCAGTTTACATTGTTTACATTGTGGGCAGGGTTCTGGGGCGGTCAGGGATTAGGACAGGATCGTGCCCAATGGCCCTCTGTCCACATTTGAAGCAGGGCCTTGGAGGCTGCTTCTTGGTTGGGAGCCAAGCAGACTATTTGGGGACCTGAGGCTTGAGAGCTGCTACAGGGAGTTTGCTTTTTTTTTTTTTGGTGCAGGTATGTTTTTAAAGACCTTAAAGGCCAGGGGCTAGGGATATAGCTTAGTGGAATAAGTGCCTGCCTGGCAAACACAAGGTCCTGAGTTCAATCCCTGGTACTGCACACACACACACACAAAAAAAACCCCTCAAAGGACAGGTTTAAAAGTTCATGGCTCAGGGTGTTGGGTTCCTCTTCAAGGCATTTGAGCTTTTTTCTAATGTCAGGATGTCGACTGAGAGATGAAGGAGGTGTTGAGGACCAGTTGGCCCTCTGTTAAGGCTGGGTCAAGGTGTGTAAATTTAGTGAGGGCCTCTGATAGGCGTGCCATGAAGGCGCCAGGTTTTTTAGTGGGCTCCTGTGTGATCTCGAGTTGTGAAAGATCAGGAAGACACCAAAATTGATGGACATAAATGAGTCCCTCTTTGGGGCTGGGGATATAGCTCAGTGGAATAAGCGCCTGCCTAGCAAGCACAGGGTCCTGAGTTCGATCCCCAGTACCGCCAAAAAAATAAATAAATAAATGAGTCCCTCTGCTCCTGCCATTTATCTCGGAAAAGCCCAGATGAGGGCAGGAGGGGAAGGGCAGGTGGAGCGGCCGACAGGGCAGTTTCAGAGTGAGTGTAAGAGATAGGCAGGGAAGGGACTGGGGTCGGGCTCGCAGTGGGGCTGTATGGCGGGGGGGGGGGATCACGATTGGCCTGGGGAGGGGCCAATGGTTGTCTAAGGGACAGGTCATCAAGCAGCTCAGGGAAGGAAGGAAGGAAGGGGGAAGGAAGAGAGAGAGAGAGAGAAAGAGAGAAAGAAAGAATTCCAGGCTAGATTGCCTTCTGATGATGTTGTTAAAGTAATAATTCACAAGAAAAGTGAATTTTAAATGATATGTGGCCAGGCGTGGCGGCGCATGCCTGTAATCCCAGAACTTGGGAGGTTGAGGCAGGAGGATCATTGAGAGTTCTAGACAAGCCTGGGCTACAAAGTGAGCTGAAGGCCAGCCTGAACTGCATAGCCAGACCCTGTCTCAAAAAGAAAAAAAAATATGTTAAAATTAAATGATATGTAAACTTTAAATAATAATCCTTCATTCTAGTGAACACATCCTTGCTTCCTACTTGTTAAATATTAACTCATACACACCAAATATTGTTTAAATCTTGCCACAAATATTTATCCATTTATTCCCTGTGTTTATTTATTTATTTATTTTTATTTTTTGGTGGCACTTGGAAATGAACCCAGGACCTTTGTACTAAGCCACATCTCCAGCTCCTTTTTATTTTTTATTCTGAGGCAGGATCTAAGTCACTAAGCTGCCCAAGGTGGGTTCAAACTTGTCATTCTCCTGCCTCAGCCCTTCAGGGTGCTGGGATGACACCACCAGGCCTGGCTTGGTTTTTGGTGGTGGTTTTTTCAGTAGTAGAGATGGACCCCCGGCCTTGCCCATGGCGGGCAAGCGCTCTGTCATGGCCCCTGTTCACTTTCGGGATCTGTCTGCTTTCTACTTGCAACCATTGTGTTAGTTGTTCTTGTTTTTCTAAAAGAAGGGCCTGCGTTCTGTGAGCCTGAGTCTGTAACCATAGGGGATGAGTCTGTATTAGACTTTGTAAAGATTGGTTTGGCATCTCTGGTTTATTTTTGCCTCCTGAAATCAAATTTCCTGCCATTTCGCCATTTACAAAACAAGTCCCTGCCCCTTGGCTGGCTGTCACTGCCCTTAGCCTGGGCTGGCGCGGATCCTCCAGAGGTCTGGTTGCAAGGAGGCGCCCCTGCCAGTTTGCCCCAGAGCCCCTGGATTCTGCAGCAAGCAGGTTTTTTTCTTTTCTTTTCTTTTCTCTTTTCTTGCAGTGTTGGGGATCCAACCAGGGCCTCCCACATGCCAGGCCTGAGCTATACCGCCACGCCACATCTCTGTACCCCTGGGGCAGAGTTCTGACGCCAGGGTTCTCCTTTCCATGTACCTTGAGCTGTAACAATGAAGTTTTTTGTGGCGAGACTGCAGGCGTTGCCAGATCCATAGGACCAGCTGTCTGCTGTCTCTTCGAGGCTGTTGGACAGGAACCCAAGCCCAGCTTGAGATCCCTCTTCCCTCCTTCAGGACTCTCTCCCGGCTGTTTTGCACCACACACATTTGACATAGTTGTCATTTTTCCTTTTGAAAAGATTGCTTAAAATAGCAGAGTCTCCAAGCGCCCCGGAGCCCACATTCCTGGGTGGGCCGGGTCCTTTCCCTTGTTCGCCGTTCGGGTTATTCCCAGTTCTCTGCTGTCATAAATAGCACATGGAATCTTTGCACAAATTACATTTTTTCCCTTTGAGTTGTTATTCCCTTGGGGTACAGGACTCACACTGGGATTACCGGGTCAAAGTTTCCAGAAGTTTCATGGCTCTTGTTCCTGCTGCCAGAGTGTCCCCGGGCAGACCGGCCATCTGAGCAGCCCAAGTATTTCGCCAGGTTTCCCACAGTGCAGGAGAAAACTGATCTTTGTCCTGCCTCCTACTCCTGGCCCCTAAGGGAGGAGAGAGCTGCAAAAGTTCAAAACAAAACACCAGATAGGAAAACACTCTCTGTAGGCAGAAGGCGCTCTCACCGGTGAGGTCAGGTGTGACCTGCGGTCACTAGCAGAGGGAGAGAGGTCAGCAGCGCCTTTGAAAGCAGGCAGGTGGCACAGCCAGGGAAACACAGCAAGAGTCCATCGCGAAAGGAAAAAAAATAGCCAGGTGTGGGGCGCATGCCTGTCATCCCAGCATGCAGGAGGCTGAGGCAGGAGGACCAATCTGAGTTCAAGGTTAGCTGGAACTATACAGGGAAATTCTCTCTCAAAAAACAAAGAAACAAAGGCTGTGAGTGAATTCTTAGCCCTGGGTTCCAGCCCCAGGGGTGCAAATGAGTAAATAATGCTCAGCGACTTTGGGCTCCTGAAGGAAATGGGTCACGGCTAGGTTTGGCTCCGCCCCTGTGACTCCATAGACACCCGGTGCCCACCGTGGTGGCACTGACTGTAAGAGACAGTGCTTACAGAAGGGTTCTAGAGCAGGTGCTGGTCCTGTGGAACGGATCCTGTTGCCTGTGGCTGGATCACACACCAATGTCCCTGCCACCTCTGTTACAGTGTCAGCCAGCTAGGGCCACGCCAGATCCTCTTACCAGATGCTGAATCTGTTCTCTTTAGGTGTTCCAGAATCCTGAATAACCAAATAGCCTTTGTTTTGTTTGGTTTGGTTATTTGAGACAGGGTCTCACTATGTATTCAGGCTGGCCTTGAACTATGTAGCCAGGCTGGTCTCGAACTTGTGCCTCTCTTCCTCCCTCAGCCTCGCAAGTGCTGGGATTGCAGGTGGGAACACCACAACTGGCTTTTAGGTTCTCTTTTAAAGTTCTAAATGTTTCACATTACTTCTGTTTCCTGTATATTCATCTACATTGAAAAAGCTGGGTTTGGTGCCACAAACCTCTAATCCCAGCACTTAGGAGGCTGAGACAGGAGGATTGACAAAAGTTTGAGGCCAGATTGGGCTACCTAGTGAACTGAAGGCCAGCCTGGACTATACAGTGAGACTATCAATCAACAAACAAATAGAAATAATGTCTTACACAAACATGTCTTATTAAATTGCAAAAAATACATATATATAAAATGTATATAATATATAACATGTATTTATATACGCAACAAAAATGTATTCACACTTCAGGAAATGAAAAACGTATAAATATTTTAATACTAAACTTACTGAGACATCATGAGATTAATACAGGTTATCTTTGGCCTCTACAGTTATGAGAGGTGCTCAAAGTGGTGGCCCTCAGCTTTCGGACATTTATTAGTACAGAGACCTGCTTTGTGGGCAACACTGGTTGCTGAGGTTGCTGCACGTGTATTTTCAATTTCTTCTCTCAGGGCTGGCAGTGTGCTGTGTTTTCTGTGATATATGACATCCTCCAGGGTTCCATCTGTTGAAAGTGCATCACACTTTTTTTCTTTTCCTGAAGTGTGTATGCATTTTTGACTCTCTCTCCAACCATTGACAGAGACCACTATGAAGCAGCTCTGAGCAGGACTTAAATTAAGCAATCAGCTTTCCATGTTCACTTGTGAGTCACTGGTCCCCACTGAGGCCTGTGATGGTGGGTGAAGCCGTGAGGCCTCAAAGGACAAGACAAGGCCACAGCTGAGGACTTCTGGCCCCAACCCCAACTAAGGAGAGACTGTAGCTGCCGGCATCTCACTCCCGCAGTGAAGGCCTTCCTGGAGGTAATGTAGTTCTCCTAAACCACGGATGCATTATCAGGAGGAGTCCTTAGAGGGATTCCCAGGTCCTGCCCAGATTCCTGCATTTTCTTCAGTAACTCCCTCCTCTGTTTGAAAACCAAATAAACACAGGCCACCTAGAAAAGTTCTTGGTCTTAACCCAGAGAATCTCAAATTCTGTAAGAAGGTTGGACCCTCCTGGAGCCCTAAAATCATTTCAGTTGTCTCATTTAGTTAATCCTTTGCTGTCCACTTGTTTGGGAGATTGCAGGCCTGATCGGCCCACAATAACTAAGGGATATTATTAACATGATAAACCATGACTTTAACTGAATGAGACTGAAAATAACATCAATTGCCTCTAGTTGGGGAAATCATGGGTCTTTGCATGCTTCAATTTTGTCTCAATTATTCGTATTAAACATACACAACTGTCTCCTCTCTCCCCAGGTACCTGGGCTCAAGCCCCAGGCTAGGCCAGTGCTCTGCCACTGAGCTCTGTACCCACCCCATTTTATTTCATTAATTCATTATATTTTATTTTTTATGACAGGGTCTCCATAAGATACCCAGGTTGGCTTTGAACTTACTATCCTCCTGTCTCAGCCTCCCAGAGTGCTGGTATTATAGGTGTCTGCCACCAGGCCTGGCTCACAAAGGACATCTTGTGCGTTGGTGCTAGTTGTGTTCTTGAAACTGATTTCCCATCTCATCCTGAGTGACAGCTCTCAGCATGAAAACCCCTGAGCTGGACAGCTCCACAAGCTGGCACTGGCCCCTGCCTCGTGGGACTGCACTGCAGGATAACTTGGACCGGAAAACAGAAGGACCTTTCACCTCCACCCACCCTGTGGTACCCTGCACCCAGGACATATTGAGTGTCCACTCCGCCCCAGTCCAGGCTGTCCCTGAGGCTTCGGGCCACGTGCACGGCCAGATCTCTGAGCAGGTTCAGGTTGTTCTGGAATGGAAGGGACAGCACAGTGACCAGCAGGAGGAGACACAGCAGGGGGCCATCTCCCGACCTCACCGTCCCCTCCCGACCCCCGGCAAACTGAACATCTGCTTGGGCAGAGGCCAAGTCGGGAGACTCTGCTCCGCGCCGGGGGCAGCTCTCTCACCCTGGGACCTGTCACCTTCTGCAGGAGCTTTGTGCAGCTCTGGAGCTTGGTCACCACCTGCACGTGGTCCTCGGGCCCACACCTGCAGGACAGGAAGGAACTGCCTGCTGCCGGGCCTGGGTGCTGGGGAGCCGAGTGGGGGACAGAGAGGGACGAAGGTCCTGGCCGGCTTCGCTGACGCCCTCCTCTTCCCGCGGACGGGCGGACTGCTCTGTTCACCCAGGGGCAGAGCTAAGGGTATAGGGCTCGGTACAGACGGGCCACCACCAGGGACGCGGACAGGATGGGATGGGACAGGGAGGGGCTGGGATGTACTTGAGCAGCGCATCAGAGCCTTTTCACTCGCGTGGCTCCGCTGCACCCACTGTAGCACGCGCTGCCCGGCCAGGAAGAGTAGGTTGGTCTTGTTCTTCTTCCCCTTCTCTGTGCCCAGGACCTTGATGACCTATGGAAGGGGCCGCACAGACTCTTGCACACACATGCGTGCACACACACACACACACACAGAGCTACCTTGCACCCTTGGCATCGTCTGAAGCAGGAAAGCAGAGCCTGTCCGTCTCCTGCACTCTCGCGCCCTCTCTGACACCTCAGACTCCGTGTGCATTTGCAGGTCGCTGAGGCGGCTCACCTGGGTCCTGCCCACCACGTCAGCATGCATGGGCGCAAGCGCTGGGTGACGTGATCGTCCAGCGGCGTCTTCCAACTTAGTCCGGTGGCTCAGCTCATGCACGCGCACACGTGCACCCGCTGCACTGGGCTCATCCCGGGGGCTCAACTCGTGCAAAAGCACAAGCACAGGCAGCCGCGTGAGCTTGCGTCCAAGCTGCGATCACAGCCACTGCTCCGTGGTCCCCACGGGGCTGTGCAGCTCAGGCCCAGGAAGGCAGGCGCCACGGGGAGCTGCTCATCGCATTTACATCCTCTGATCTGCGTGCTTGACCCTCGGGACTCATGCAAGGGAGGGCAGCTTTAGAGATCTTTCCCGCGTCCTCACTCGGCAGGCAGTGCCCACTACCTGGTACTTCAGTGTCCTATGCAAGAGGATGAGGCCAGCGGCTAGACAGGCTCTGTACCCTCCATCCTGTGCAGCGACTCTTGGTTCTCGATCCTAAAAGCACGCCTGAATAGAAGCACTGAGCTGGAGCACACTGGGGCAGAGTGGCTGGAGTACAGGGACAGAAGAGACCTGCTCTGGTGGGACAGGCCTGCCCTGAAAGTCCTGCCTCGCCCCATCAGGCCCAGCTCAGGCGCCCGTACCCTTTTTTACATGCTCCCTTTTAATTTTTATTTTTGTTTGTTTTTTGAGACAGTGCTGTTCAGGCTGGCCTTGAACTCATGGAGACCTCGAACTCGCAGCGATCCTCCTGCCTCAGCCTCCCCAGCTCTGGGACAGCAGGCGTGCACCACCACGCCCAACCTCATGCTCCCTCGGGGTTCTAAAACTGCAGGCCTGAGCAGCACAGGCGCAGTACTACACAAGCCTCAGCCTCGCAGTCGCAGTATTGCATGAGCCTCAGCCATGCAGACACAGTACCGCCCAAATGTTAGTCACACAGGCGCAGCGGCACATGATGGCGGTTGGTGCCCCTTACGGTTGCCACTCTACGTGGCAAAACCTCACTTGTGAGGGAGCTGAGGACTAGTGGGCCCCAGGCCCTTCAGGTGAGCCAAGGCCGGGGCAGAGAGGACGAGCTCGCCCCTGCTGACCGGGTCGCCGCCTCCCCGACCTCGTGCGGACCAGCGGGCCTGCGGGCCTGGCTCCCTTTCCTCAGACCGCTTGGGAGCGGGGTGCGCTTGAAAGTCCCTCGCACAGGCCTGTCAGGGCGGAGCAGGGCGCGACCCGCTCCGGCGCCTGCGGGCAGCTGAGGGCGGCGCGGGACGCACCGCGGTCTGTTCTCCGGCTGGCGGCGGGCGCCTGGGCGCCGCGTCAGGACCTCGGACAGGGCTGCGCCGGGAGCCGAGCGCTTGGCGCGGACGCCTGGAGAAGGCGCTGCGAGCGGCTTGCCGGGCTCCGCGCCCTCGCTGCCGGAGGTGTCCGGGTCCCACCGCTCCAGCTCCGTCTGGGCCCGCGACACCGCGGCTTCCTGCTGCGCACCGAGGAGCGCCAGCAGGCGGCGCGTCCCGGAGATGAGCCGGGCACAGACGCGCGGCGCGTGGGGCTCCACGCAGACGTCTTCCAAGTGCGGAGGACGTGGGAAACGAGCCCTCTCACGTCGTCGTCGGGGATGATCAGTTGAGTTCCTAGCGCGCCGCCCTGGGGTGGCCGCGCCGGGGAGGCGAAGTCGGGGGACGGCACGTCGGTGCCCGCGGCAGAGTCTGCAGCCGGCGTGCGCAGCGCGGACGGGAGGCCTCGGGAAGCGGAGTCCACGAGTCGCCTCTGTGCCGAGAACCGCGGCCTCTGCAGTCACGCCTTTTCCTTTCTGAGCTCTTCATTGGCGTTGGTCTTGGCCGCTGCGGCCACGCGGTGACGCTCTTGCAAATGCAAGGAAGGGGCGGTTCCCTTCCTCGGTAAGACCCGGTCCTGCGCATGCGTGAGCACTGCGACGCTGCAGCCGAGGTCTTCCTCCCTGTTTCCGCGGGGGCGAAGGCGGAGGGTCTCGCAGGGAGGAAGAGGCGGCTGCCCGCTGTCCCTCTGTGTGGACGGAGTGTCCAGCCAGCTTCCTGGGCACCTCTGTGATGCTGCTCCACGTCCCTGGCGGTGGGAACCCCAAAGCTTCTTTGAGGGGCCGGGCGGCCCACGTCTGCCTGAGCTGCTGCTTCGGAATGTCCGTGAGCAGCCCTTTCTGTGTACTCTTTAGACCCCTGAGGCCCCTGTCTCCTGTCCACAGAATTGTTCCATGCCGATCCTCTGCCACACTATACTCTTGTGTTTGGGCGTGTCTTAGTTACTTATTTTGTTGCTGAGACAAAATACTCAACACCTGAAGTTAAAGGAGAAAAGGTGTTTTGTTTTGTTTTTGTCTTTTTGAGACAGGATCTTGCTACTCAGTTTAGGCTGGCCTTGAGCTCTTTGTAGACCAGCCTGGTGTCAGACTCGCAATGATCTTCCTGCCTCAGCCTCCCTAGTGTGGGGATTACAGGCGTGCGCCACCCCGCCTCTCCAGAGGAAAGGTTTATTATAGTTCACAGTTTGTAGAGGTTTCAGTTCGTAGTTTGCTGGCTCCAAGGCAAGGTGGTATGGCAGAGGGGCAGCAGAGAAACAGCCAGCAGCCGGTGACGTAGCACGCTTTTTCTATCCCTTACAGTTTGTCCAGGCTCCCTGCCCTTAGGGTAGCCTTCCCACTTTCTCTCCCGGAACTATGCCAAACCAACCAGTGGACTGATTTAGTAATCACACATCCTTGATCCCAGCATCACACACTGTAGATCCAGCCACTTCTGAAAAGCACGACCCGACGTATAAGCTCATGAAGCCATGGGGGCACGGCTAGACATGAGCCACAACAGGCCCTTGCCAATTTTCTTGTAAAGATTTGAGGGTCCTAAATGATTGGTGTGAATGCTGGTGACAGTTTTCTCCCTGCTCCCATACAACCCAGCCCCCAAAGGCTACACAACACACAAAAATCGGGGTACAAGGTAAGAGATTTTTAACTTGCCCGGTTTTATACCTATGTGGACTAATGTGGGATAAATACAGAATGGCAATTTCTGAATAAATGTTACTTTATCCTAAAATGTACAGAAAAAATAACTACTTCTGTCAGATGCTTGGCTGGCTTTCATTTCTGTTCTAACCCTTGTCAGTCTTCTTGGGGGACCACCTAAAGCTTCTGACTGGGTGTCAAGGGTGCCATCCTGTGCCTGGGTTTCTTTCCCAGGAGAACTAGAGCTGATGGTAGTGGTGAGCGTCAGGGAGTGAGGTAGGAATCACGAGAAAAGGAGATAGGGATGACACTGTGTGTCTCTTGGAGAGTGCAGCGAAGAGCTAGGAGCCAGAAGAAGCACAGCCTGGAAGGAAGGTAAGTCCCTTTAGGGGACACTGTTTCCTCTCTTGCTGGTCTGATGGCTTTTTGGAGTGGTTGCGGCCTTGGGGAGGACTCTCAGAGGGGAGGACCAGGCCCTGGGGTGCAAGACTTTGGCCTTTGCAAGTGCTGAGTTCTCCCATGGAGTGGGTGAGTTTGTGTCTATGCAAGCCAGCTTTTCACTGTGGTCCTTACAGTCTTCACGTCCCCTTTCAGTGCCTGTGGCTTCCCACACCTCTGTGCAGGTGGGGCTGAGTCAGGCCGGATGGAGAGGGCAGGCAAGTAACCTGAACTTTCAGAGCTGCGGACTTCCAGGGGCTGCCTTCGTCCGGGCCTCCGCGCTTGCCCACACTGAGTTTGGGATGCCATAGCCGGAGCAGCAGGGCTCCTCAGGCCACTTTCCTAATCTTCATCTTGGGACCAAGAGTCTTGGGCACATTTGCCTCATGCTATTTCATTTTTATTTGGGGGAGGGGTGCAGTTTGCAGCATGTCCGGGACCATGTGGCTTTGGCTCACACCTGGGGAGTTTCCAGGGTTGTTTGTGGGGCCTGGCGGAGCCTGTGGGCTCACAGACTGGGTGACTTTTGGTGTTTGTTTCCCTGGTGTCTCTCCCCCATGGAAGAAGTCCAGTTCCCTTCTTGTTCCTGTGCCTCCCACCCTTTGTCTGTCAAGGAATTCAAATTCTTTGGCTTTTTATGATGCTCATCAGTTGAGACAGGCAGAGTTGGAAGGTGGAGGACTAGCCTCGTATGGTTTTTTGGATTTTTTTTTTTTTTTTTTGTCTTTCTGAGACAGGGTCTCACTATGCAGTTCAGGCTGACCTTGAACTCACTTTGTAGCCCAGGCTGGCCTGGAACTCACAATGGTCCTCCTGTCTCAGCCTCCCGAGTGCTGGGATTACAGTTGTGCGCCACCATGCCCAGCATCATCCAGTGATTAATTTGTAAATTATACTTGATTTTGAAACTATAATACCTCACCTTTTAGCTGGGGTTATTGAAGTTTTATTTTTCCATGGTGAAAACCTAGTGGAAATGGGGATGTAGCTCAGTGGTGGAGTATTTGCCTTGCTTATGTGAGGTCCTGGGTTCAATGCTGTCTTAGTATTTTTTTGTTGGGATAGAATACCTGATACCCACAATGGGGAAAGGTTTATTTGATCTTAGGCTTCATAAAGGTTTCAGTCCATAGTGAGATGGCTCCAAGCCAGGGCAGCAAGGCAGAGGTCATGGCATAGGAGAAGCAGTTCATGACATAGCAGGAAAGAGGCAGCAAGCAGCAGCCGCCTCCCTTCTTTCCCTTTTATTCCACCCAGGCTACAAGCCTATTGGTTGGTGCCACCCCTTCTATTGAATCCATTCGGTCACACCCAGAACTATGCTAAACCAGTCCATGGACTAAACTAGTACCACACACCCATGACCCAGTTGCCTTTGCAAAATCCTCCCCAAGGGGTTTATAAAGATTGGGAGGACATTTTAGATATAAAATTCCACCCTGGGCCCCCAAAAGACTCATGTGCATCCCTTTATGTAAAATTCATTTAGTCCTTCTCTCAGGGTTGCAAAGTTTCCTAACAGTTTCAGCACTGTTGAAAAGTCCAAGTCCAAATTCCTCTCTCTTAGCTTCAAGCCCCTGTAAAAATGACAAGAAGGTTATATATTCCCAGTTTACAGTGGCACAAGATAAACATTCCAGTTCCATAAAGTACAAATAGGGGGATGGAACAGAAAGGAATAGCACCAAAGGCAGGACTGAAACGCAGTGGGGCAAATATTCAACCCTATAGTTCCATGTCCAGCATCAAAAACAACCTGTGGCAACATGTTAGCTCCAAAGGGCTTCGGTGGCTCCACCGCTACAGCGCTGCCCCTGGTGGTCCTTAAGACAAGGCTGAAGTCAGGGGGAGGTCTTCTGATGGGAGGAGAGTAACTGCCGGAGACTGCAGAGGGCCTATGTATACACTGGGGAGGTTGATGTGAGTTTCAGCATCTCCACTAGCAACCAGCTAACAAGCTGGAACACTTTGTTTACGTGGCTGGAGAAGCTCCTCTTGTTCCCCCATTGTCTTTTTCTTAGCCCCTGCACATGGGATTGATTTCCAGCTGCCCCCTACTTCTCCCTCTTTTCTGTTTCCTAAGTGATGGGTGTTCAGTTGAAGATGGAGAAACTGTGTTTGGAGAACTTGGTAGAAGACCTTTTCATTCTTGGTGAACTTACTCATTTAGGCTAAAGATATTTGGTCCAAAGACTCTAGGTACGTATACAGCAAGTTATCCCTATACAGTCCAATAATCCGTAACAGTGGTCAGTTACCAGTATAGCTGGCAATTGTCAGAAATTGTTGGTGATTTGAACCTTTTACAACTAACATATTACTATGGCCTTTCTTTTTATACATCTTGTGGTTATACTTTTCTGCTGGATGTTCAAGACCAAGTTAAGGCAAGACCCATATTAATCAATTTTTTGCTATCTATCAAGATCAGTTAAGCCTTCTCAGGATTTATCTTGGAATCCAGTATAGCACCTCTTAGATCTGCTGTCAGTGCCAGCCATCTGGATGAGTTGTGGCCATTGCTTGACCAAGTTGCTTTCTATGAAAGTTTGAGAGAGTTTTTCTCTCCTGTTGACTCTCCTTAGGCACACTATACATCACTGAATCACTTTTTCTGTGACCCCATAATCTGATTAATCAAAAGATCAGGGACTCAAGAGACTTGTAGGATGTCGCAGCAGAGGTTCTCTTATGTCCTGGGTCCTCATTGACCTCAGAGGGCTAGAACAAAACATTGGCTATCCTCTCAGCCCATTTATTGCTCTAATTCTTTGGTCTCCAAGCCTAAGTTGTTAAACATCCAGAAGAGAAGCTTAATAACATTACACTGTAATGGAAGCAGTAAGCCTAATGTTACTATCTTATCTGAATATCAAACACCTTAGAATATAAAATGGAACTGTTATTTTCTAACAACCATGGATATCCTAATATTTAAATCCTTATAAAATGTTAACAAATCGCAGTTACATATTTTTACACAGAAATTTAGAAATCAAAACCATATATAACATTGCAGCATGACAATCATGATAGTGATTGGATAATTAACCAGATCTAGGTTGCTGCAACCCATACAAACCAAACCAGACCATCTGACATGAGAAGGATTTATTATAACTGAGGAACAGGAGCGGGACTGCTTAGTGGACAAAAGCAGCCCGAGCTGTGCAAAGCATGGAGTTTTCAAGGTCTGGGGTCTTTATTATGGACCATGCAGCTGACCAGCAGCACATCTGGTCTCTATGACCTTGCAGCTTGGCCCCTCTAAGATAAGGTGGCCTTCGTGGTCCGGCGTGAGGCCATTTTTTTTCTCTTGCAAAGGGTAGGGGAAGCTAGGTTGACTTACCAGATAATGTTTTGTAACATACCTCGTTTTTCATTTTGACATAGCATAACCCTTTTAGCCAGTCATCTCTATGTAATACATAAGAAGCTTTCAGCTAATTTGTTTCCCTTTATTGGGATATACATCACATGAGTTTTTTGTTAAAGGCAGAGGTGCGAACCTGGAAGAAAGTCTTAAAACCATAAGCAATCCTTGTTTTACACTGTGGAAGACCTGAACATTTGGAATCATGAATACATTTAATACGCCATGAGATTAACACTAATGAATTGCCATACACCTGTGAAAACCTTTGTTTCTTTGTTTAGTTTTGTACCAAGAGCATCTTTTGTGAGAAAACCTTATTTTGTTTATTTTTCTCTAGAAAACTTTCTTTTGACTGATGACCAAATTATTGGGATGGCTCCCAAGAGACTGTTGAGCTCACTGGGGGCTCTGTATTAATGAACAAAGGTTAGCCATCCTTCTGTTCACCAACTGGAGTCCTGTCCAATAATCTCTTCCACCCTAGGGAATTTTTGTTAATTATCTTACATTTTTTGATGATCTATGAGTAAACCACTTTTGATATCACTTAGACTAGCTGATAACCCAGGTGGAAGCATGCTTTGAAGTCTATACCCCAAATATTGTATTATGAACAAGTGATTCAAAAATGCAAAAGGGAAAAAAGAAAAAGTGAAAAATTATTGGGCTCAAATAAAAGGGAACAGCTGTTCACAGAATGACAAACAAGTGAACACATATACAGAACAAACAAACATCTTTATAAAATCAGAGTGCACTTAAATATATATATATATATATATATATATATATATTTTGGTCTTTTTGAGACAGGTTCTCACTAGGCAGTTCAGGCTGGCCTTGAGCTCACTTTGTAGCCCACACTGGTCCCGAACTCACAACCGTCCTCCTGCCTTAGCCTCCCAAATGCTAGGATTTCAGGCATGTGCCACCACACCTACCTTCAAATATATTTTTGACCAAATTGAATTATAGTAACTCTATTACAATTTTAGAAATTTATAATTATAAATAGACTAGTCAGATTTTGTTGTTCATCAATTAGCAGAGATCTCTTATCAGAAAAATTTGGAAGGAATAGAATCTTTTATCTATAATATACATTGTTATTATAATTGAATTTTTTTTTTTTTGCGGTACTGGGGATCGAACTCAGGACCCTGCGCTTGCTAAGCAAGTGCTTATTCCACTGAGCTATATCCCCAGCCCCATATAATTGAATTTTGATCATATGGTGAGAAACCTGTATCCTGTATTTTGGAAGAGGAAGCTGTCATAGCTTCCCTTACCCTAAGATAACCCATCTATGAAAACAGGAGCAAACTGAATTAACTTGCCTGAAGGATAATGACACCAGAAAAATTAGACCAAAAGCTGGACGAAGGCAATTAATATAACCAAATAAAGTCTGAAAATCATTTAAGATTGGTCTGAACAGTTTGGGGTAATTCATCTTTATTGGATAAGGTGACCCAAATATGAAGAAGTTTTCAGAGCTTGCACCCCTTTGGAGGCTACCACCAAGCCTGCCATTATTTAAATGGAATGTCAAAATTAAGTGAGTGTTCAAACCCCATTGTTTTCAGATTGTACTCCAAACCCTTATACCTGTTTGTAAAATACCAAAACTTATGTACCAATGAAATTTAGCACTGTAAAATAGGCAGTCAACCTTATTAGGAATCAAGAGAACTTTAAGTAATCTTTCAAAAAAAAAATCCCCATTATTATCAATCTTAGGAAATACGATTTTTTAAATTAAAGGCAAAATGTCTTTTATCTTGAGGGTGGAAACAATTTTTTAAATTGCAACGTAAGTGTTGCAAGCTGTACAAATCAGATTTAAGCCACTCAGCCAGAAATCAGCCTGAACGTCAGTGGAACGACAGATGAAATAACCTTAAGGGGAAAATGTAAAGGCTTCTCTTTTAGTGTGAATTGTGATGGAGAGGAGAGAACTCAGTCTATTCCCTGGGAGGCAGAAATTCCCTGGGAGGCTCCATTCCCTGCGAGAAGGATTGGCCTTTTGAATCCTTCCAGGTTAGCAATTTAGCATTTTGCTAGGGTGAGAAACATTGTGCACCCCTGTGAGTCTGTAGTGGCCACATCCAGAGGCCATGCTTTAAGCCAGTGGTGTTGGGCAATAACTGAAACATCCATGTGTCTAAATATTTTAAACATTTTTTCTTCAATAGGTAATTCCATCCCAGGGCGATTTTGTTTTCCATTGAGCCCAATAGGTGTCAGAAGACCCAAAGCCCTTGGGTCCCTTTTTCTTATTTATAATTTTTATTAATTTTATCAGGGGAAGAATGACCAACTGAGTGATGAAAAGAGTCTGGGTGGTTAAGTTTTGAATAATTGAATCGTAACCTCGATTTTTTTTTTTTATAGCCTGAATCAGTGACACTGGGCAAATCCTGGAGACCCCTTTGCAGTGTTTGGCTGCAGATTTGCCTCTGTCTCCTGGGGCTGTGGCTCACTGTCCTTCTTTACTGTGGGGAGTGGGCTCCTCATCCCTACCCTGGAAACAAGCAGGCTTGTTTTTGTCTTCTAGGCTGTAAATAAATAAATAACCTGAATGAGAGCTGCTGCAAAGGCGGCCCCTTGCCCTATGGGGAGATAGCGCCTGTACAAATCTGAGACGTGTAGTTTGTCTTGGATCATTGGGAGCTTGAACTTTAGCAACACAGTAGACATACTGAAAATCCTCCACGGACTTCCCCGTCACTCCTTTCTTATTAGATTGGACAAGGTTAGAGGATTCAAGCTCTATGGGTGGTACCTTGGTTCCACTTCCATTTCCCCACTCAGGATTTGATTTTAAAATAGTGTTCTTAGGGGCTGAGGATATAGCTCAGTGGAATAAGCGCTTGCCTAGCAAGCTCAGGGTCCTGAGTTCGATCCCCAGTACCGCAAAAAAAAAAAAAAAAATAGTGTTCTGAGCTGAATCTTCTGTGGTTGTAAAACCTCTTCTAACCAAAATCCAAAAAAGAACAGTAAATGTAGGAATCGAGCATGCAAAAAACTTTCCTACATACATATACTTCTGTGAGTCTTAAGACTCTATTTGCCCCATTTTTAACTACTAGTAATTCAATGTACCTTTCTCTCTTTGGCTTCTTTGAAGCCTATTTCTCTGACAGGCTTTGTCTTAGTACCTGCATGTGTGATTGATTTTCAGCTTCGGCCACTCCCTACAGTTGTAACCCTTATAGCTTCTCTCTTGGGCTAGCTGTGCTCCCTCCTCACAGCTTTCCTCCCACAGTCCATGTTCATGGTTTCTCCAAACTTCTGGAGTCTCCTCTGCACATTTGGCTTCACACTCACAGCTTCACACACTGCCTGGCCTTCTAGGCTTTCTGGCTGGAAACCTTCCTGGCCACACAACCCTTGCATTCTGCATGGGTCTAAAACCAGCACCATGTGCATGATGCCAGAGACTGCTGCCAGCTAGAGCAGTAGTCTGGCTTCTTTCTGTCTTGAGTGTAGGGGTCAAGGGTCTGCACTGTTTTATGAATCCAATCCCGAGGAGCAAATTTCTTAGGCCACTACCATCTTGGAACATAGTTTACCTGGGGCTCTCTTCTCAAAGCAGTCTTTCACTTTTACAGTTTTGAGGCTGCAAAGGGTGGGGTACTGCTGGTTCTCATGATGCCCTCCATCTACCTTTCCCATTGTCTTTTTCCTTTTGAACAACCACATTCTCCTGTACTCCATCTCTGCAGGCCTTCACTTTACCAGAGCCTCTTTTCTGGCCAAACTCAAACGTTTTAAATCAAACTGCTAGGCCCTTTGCTCTTGATTCTGAAGGTACAGCTGGCCGAAAACTTGCAGTAGTATCCATGTCATCACCTCAACATTAGACTTCCTTGAAACTTCTTCTTCCAGATTAATTATTCCACTTCCCATAAGCCTAACCTCTCACAGTGTCTCTGGAAAAAAGCAAAATGCAGACACATTTTCAGCCAGAGAATATCACATATGATTTGGAGTCTGACAGCCAATGCAGTTCTTTTTTTCCTATCTGAAATCTGCTGAGCCTAGTCTTTACTGGCTGCATTTCTTTCTGCATTCTGTTCTTCTGAGCTCTGACCAGAATCTCCCATCAGGCTCAGCTTACAGGAGTCTAGGGCTGCTGGTCTATCTGGAATTTCCAAACCTTTCCAAACTCTTCCCACAAACCAGTTTCAAAGACTTCTGAAAAACATGGTCAGGTAGCATCACAGCAGTGACCTCACTTCTCTGGTACCAAAATCTGTCTGAGTTACTTTCTTGTTGCTGAAAAAAAAAATACCTGACATCCACAAATTGAAGGAGGAAAGTTTTATTCTAGTTCACAGTTCAGAGAGATTTCAGTCCATAGTGAAATGGCTCGAGGGCAGGTCAGCAAGACCGAGTGGCACAGCAGAGGAGAAACAGTTCATTGTGTGGCAGACAGGAGGTAGCAAGCAGCATCCTCCCTTCTTTCCCTTTTATTCTATCCAGGCTACAAACCTATTTGTTGGTGTCACCCACGTCTAGGATGAGTCTTTCTTCTTCTATTGAATCCATTCAGTCACATCCACAATCATGCTGAACAGAGTATGTACCTCAAGGGAAAGGTCTTGAGTTCAGTCTCCAGTTGAATGAAAACAAATGAAAAGATTTCTATGAACTATTGTGTAAACATTCATTCCTTTGTGCATTTATGAAATGTATTGATCAGAAAGAGTGGGATATGGATACTGGGAGAAGATGTGGCAATACATAATGAGTTTTTCTAGAATCCATAGCCTTCTGCTTTGGGGCCAAGTCCAGAGCAGGTTGTTGGACTGGAGCAGATAAGCTGCTGTGGCTGGTGAGCAAGGGCCAGCCAGGTCACCTTCTCTACCTCCAACTCCTTGTCGCTATGATTCCAGCCCAGATGCACAGCAGACTGGGGCCTGTAGGAGGGGGGTTTCCAACTGTGTGAAATGTCTGGGAAGATAGCAGAGTGATGAACAGCAGAGAAAGAGCCTCTCTGAGATTTGATATTCAGACACTAGAATATCACAACATGGGGAAGAGAAGAAGATGGGGAGTGGGTATCCAGGGTCCATGCAGGATCTAAAGTGAGAATCGAAGCCCACGGGGAGAGCAAAGAGAGAGACCTCAATGCAGAAGGAGGCGGTCAGCAGTGCTTTCTCTGAGCCTTGACTCACTGTGGGGGAGGGGCAGTTCAAACCTGCAGACTCGGGGTGACTCCTAATGACGTCAGAGGCATCCACAGGAAACGCACCGGTGGAAAAGAGCAGCGGACACAGCAGAGTGCAGTGGCAGGGCAGTTACTCAGGTTCAGACAGAGGGCGTTTGGCCGGTAGCCATCTTGGAGAGCTCAGAATGGCTGTGGGCTGGCTCCATCTAGTGCTTCCCAGTGTCAGGGTGAAGCTGCCAAGTTCAAGTGGCAGGAGGTCAAGGAGCTCATTTCAAGCTGGCAGAAGACACGTAAGTGTTGCAAGCTGTACAAATCAGATTCAAGCCACTCAGCCAGAAATCAGCCTGAACTTCAGTGGAGCTACAGATGAAGTCTTGCCGGGATTACCCATTACCCCACCATAAAGCTACAACTTGCTGGGATCAGTCAACACAAATGTGGGCTCTATCTGCCCATATTGTTCTATCAGTGACAGTAGAGACATGCTTTGAAGTGGGCATTTCTTTTCTTCCTTTTTTTCTTGTTTTGCTTTGTCTTTTCTTTCTGTTTTGTTTTTCCTTATTCTTATTTTTATGAGCGTGAACATCGTTTCTAAATTTTTTGTTGTTGCAGTTGTTCTGTTCTGGATTTTATTTCTTCCTTCTCTTTTTCTCTACTATCTTCTTTGCCAGTTTCCCAAAGTTTGGGTAATCTTTCCTTGTCCCTCAGGTTCTAATTTCTTTTTCTTCTACTTCTGTATTTTTCCCCTGCTCCTTTTAAACTTTCTCCCCCGAGGGTAAGATTGCCATACCAAAGTCTTATTTACTGTGTACAATTTTCTGGATTGTATTAGATTTTGTTATAGAACCACAAATATAGTTCATACAGCAAAAGTTGGCAAATTAATAGTTACCACAGTTGTCATTTTCTAGGCTGTGTTTGATGCTATTGTTATTACTGATTCTACTACTTTAGCCAACGTGACATAATCATTCAAATCAGTTGTTCTTCCCCATTTACCAAGATTGAGATTGCCTAAGGATAATAAACAGTGCTATAGGCCAGTGCCAAAAAACCATGTGCTAGGCCAAATAGGCAGCAACTTCTCATCTCCAATAAATTAAAGAGGTAGGATCATGCAACAGATTCAAAGCCCAAAATCCAGCTGCACCTGGAAGACATATAGGAGAAGTAGTCATTTCCTAAGTATTCTAAATACTGGCAATAAAGATACTTGCTATAGCATCAACCCAGAAATTAAACAAAAAAAAAAAATAGAAAATGAGAAGACACTTAAGCAAGCTGCAACCCCAGACTTTGATCTCACCAAGGGGAAATCCAGAAGGCAATGAAATGGAACAATTCAAAAACCACCTACCTGGGCTCTCTGAAGTTGTGACAGCAGAAGTAACAAAGCACATGAGTGAGGTTCTAGAAAAAATAAAATGAGAAATAATTTCTCATGTAGCTACAGGACAGTGACCGTAATGGAAGACATGCTTAGTGACTCTAGAGAAGATACAGATTTAAAAAATGGAAGAGCTTAGGAAAATGATGGAAACCATGGGTGTCCAATTGAGGAAAGAAATGGAATAGATTTAAAAAGATATTCAGGAGATTAAAAATTCAAAGTACATGCAGCAGAATGAGCCAATGTAAGGACAGAATTTCAGATATAGAAGATAGGCTTGTAGGTGTGGTGCAGTCTTTTCACATGTCCTGGGGCTGGAGTAAGGGTTTCTCTTTGTGGAGGTGGCATGATAGTGGAATCTGAGTTGCAGTTCAGGGACCATGGCAGGAAAGGCATTTTGGAAGCTTCTCCCACTGTTTGACTGAGTATTGGTTGAAAGGAGCCCAGCTGAAACTGTTATCCAAAGAGCCATTATCGCGGAGCTGGGGATATAGCTCAGTGGAATAAGCGCCTGTCTAGCAAGCGCAGGGTCCTGAGTTCAATCCCCAGTACCGCCAAAAAAAAAAAAAAAAAAAAAAAGAGCCATTATCTTTCTAGAAAAATCTCAAGCAAAGTACTGCAACAGCTGTGGTAGCTGTGGGGTCATAAAGTTCTTCTTCCAGAATATGGAGGCACCAAAGCAGTTCTAGATGACAAAGATTATGTCTTATTTAGAGATGGTGACATTCTTGAAAAATATGTAGAGTGAAGTAAATCACTGTTGAAATGGCCTCACAATGCTGCCCATTCCACTGAAGTTCTGCAATCTTTTGTCATGTAAATAATTTCCATGTTTTTTTATAATAAACTGATGATATCTAAACTAATGACATCCATTATCTCTAAAGTTGAGTTTCACTGTACTGGTATAGACACTTCCAAATAAAATATGTAAATGAGTGATTTAAAAAAAAAGGAGATAGGCTTGTAGTTAGTAATCATGAAAAGAAAGAGTTCTTTAAAATAGTAAGGGACCATGAGAAATCAATCTAGCAGCTGCTAGATGGTGAAAAGAGGAATAAGATCGATTGGAGTCAATGAAAAAACAGGAGATAATGCAAATGACATAAAAAACCTGTTCAAATATGTCATGGCAGAAAACTTCCCAAGCAGGGACAAATAATTCGACATACAGTAAATGAGGCATATAGAATTCCAATTAGCCATGATTTTAAAAAATGTGCACCAAGGGATATAATAGTCCAGATTCCAAAAATTCAACACAAGAAGAGAATATTTAAACAGAGAAGAAACAGATCACCTATAAAGGTGGTCCCATTAGAATCACAGCAGACTTCTCAAAACAAACCCTCAAGTCAAGTTTGGAGTGAAGTATTCCAAGACCTAAAAGAAAACAACCTCCAATGCAGATTGATGTACCCCACAGAACTATCTTTTAAAACTGGTGGAGAAATAAGATACTTCCATGACAAAGAACACCTGAGGAAATTCATGAACACAAAACCAGCACTACAAAATGTTCTGAAGGATATTCTAGAAAGAGATAGCAAGGATTATAACTCCAAGAACCCCAATAGAATGAATCTACCAGGCAAGGCAAGCAATTAAACAGGAGGAAAAAGGAAGCAAACAAAGGAAAATAACATGATAAGAATAAGTCAGTGCATATCAGTTATAATCATCAATATTAATTGTATCATTTACCAATCAAAAGAAACAATGGATCAAGAAGCAAGATCCAACAATATGGTGCATATGAGAAACACATTTAATTTAAACAGAAATTTGTAGACTGAAAGTTGAAGAATAGAAAACCATACTCTGTATAACAGGAACCCAGAAGAAAGCAGGATCACTATTCTATTTGCAGACAAAGTGGATTTCAAGCACAGACTGATTAAAGAGACAAAGAAGGTCACTACAGCCTTGTAAAGAGAACAATCCAAGAGGAACAGATAACAACCATAAATATACGGGCACCCAACTATGTAAAACATGTTAACAAACATGAAGAGTCAAATAAACCCTAATACACTGGCAATGGGGGGCCTCTATACCCTACTGTCACAAATAGATCAACTAGACAAAAAAAAATCAATGAAATATTAGAACTGAAACAAAGTTTAGAGTAAATGGGCTTAGTAGATGTCTACAGTGTGTTTAAACCCACAACATCAGAATATACCTTCTCAGTTGCACTGGGGTTGTTCTCCAAAATAAAGCGCCTAGTAGCTCATAGAACATGCTTAAGTAAATACAAAGGAACTGAAATTATTCCATACATATTAGCAGATCATACTGCAATGAAATTGGAAATCAATTGCAAATGAAACCACAAAAAATTCATAAACACGTGGAAATTAAATAACACTCTCCTGAACAACCAACAGGTCACAGATGAAATTAAAGAAAAAACTAGACCATTTCTACAATTAAACAATAATGCCAATACAATGTATTAGAACTTAGGGGACACAATGAAAGCAGTTCTGATAGGGAAATCTATAGCTGTGAATACTCATATCAGGAAAACAGAGCAAGCTCAAATAAAAAACCTAATTTTGAACTTCAAACTTCTACAAAAAGAAAAGCAAGTCAAGCCCAATGCTCATACAAGGGTGGAAATTATAAAGATCAGAGCAGACTGGGGCTGGGGATACAGCTCAGTGGAATAAGTGCCTGCCTGGCAGGCACAGGTCCTGAATTCAATCCCCGGTACAGAAAAAAAAAAAAATCACAGTAGAAATTAATGGAATGGAGACTAAGAGAAAATACAAAGAATCAATGAATCAAAGAGTTGGTTCTTTGAAGATTAAGATTGACAAAACCTTAGCCAACTTATCAAGAAAAGACTCAAATCCATGCAATTTTAGGAATGAAAAGGATGAAATCACAATAGATCCTCCAGAAATCCAGAACATCATCAGTACCTACTTTGAGAACCTATACTCTAATAAGATGGGAAACACAGAAAAAACTGGACAGATTCCCAGATACATATGAATTACCAAAACTGAATCAAGAAGATATGAATGTTCTAAATAAACCAATATGAGTCAATGAAATTGGAGATGTAATTAAAAACCTATCAACAAAGAAAAGCCTAGGCCCTGATAGATTCTCTGCTAAATTCTACAAGAAATTTAGAGAAGACCTAGTACTGCTATTTCTCAAACTAGTGAAATTGAGAGAGAAGCAGCATTCCCAAATTTATTCTTGGAAGCAAGCATTATTTTGATACCAAAACCAAAGAAGGATCCAACCAAAAAACAGAACTATAGGTCAATCTCCTCAGTGAACATAGATGCAAAAATCCTCAATAAGATCCTGGCAAACATAATGCAATAAGTTGTCAGGAAGATTATACACCATGACCAAGTAGGAGTCATCCCAGGGATGCAGGCACAGTTCAACATATGCAAATCAATAAATGTAATACACCATATTAACAGGGCCAAAGACAGAAACCCACATGATCATCTCAAAAGATGCATAAAAATGTTTGACAAAGTCCCACACCCATGCATGATAAAAACCCTAGAGAAAATTGGAATAGATGATCTTTATATCAATCTGGTAAAAGTCATCTATGACAAATAGACATCATACTAAACAGAAAAAAAACTGAAAGCTTTCATTCTAAAATCAGGAACAGGACAAGGATGTCCACTGTCAACACTCTTATTCAATATAGTTCTGGAAACATTAGCCAGAGCAATTAGACAAGATAAATAAAAAGAATAAAGATAGGAAAAGAAGAAGTTAGATTACTATTACTTGGGGATGACATGATACACTACACAGAAGACCCCCAAAACTCTACCCAAAGACTTCTAGATTGAATAACCAAATTCAGTAGTGTAAAGCCAAACAGTCCTTAGTTCCTATAATCTAAGACCACAAAGTTCTCTAAAATACACATAATTGACACTTCATATAGATTTTTAAACAAGGACATTTCTAGGAAAACACATTTAGAACTCTAAAGAATGTCTCTTATAGGTGTTACCACTCTGTGCAGCAAGTTTTAGAATAAGAAAAGATCTGAACTGATCCTTGTTAACTTCATTTCAGAGAGTGGTAAACAGCTGTGAATCACAGATCCAGAGAGGAAACCGTAGATGCCAGACATGAAGCAGAACTGAACTGCAGAATTTAATTCAGGTGTGTGGGAGTAACCAATGTACCCAAGATTCCAATTAGCAAATAAAAGGGATGAAACTCAAGGGCAGAGCACTTGCTGCATGTGAGATCCCCTGGGTTCAAGCTTCAGACTGCAAATTAAAAATACAGAAGAATCTAAAAACCCATCTAGCGGGATTTGGAAGATTTCAGATACATCTCAGGAAAATGTGCTAATACAGGGAATTTCTAAAGCTTTTCCTAAAGTCCCACTTCTAGTTTGAAGTTTAGGGAACAGAACTGAAGCTTTCAGATGCTCCTTCAGTCATGGGCCCAGGGGAGGGGCTGGGCTTCTCTGAAGGGCCTGAGAAAGTCCCTAAACTCTCCTCAGATAGTATCCCAGGGGTCAGGGTAATCACAGCCTTGAGTAAATTTGTGCTGTAACTTTGAACACAATGCTGCCTTTCAATATGGTGTGAGAACTCTCAGCTTCTCCCTGCACATGTAATGCAATATTGTGCTGAAGAACATTTCTGTAAAATAGTTGTGTAAAAACCTTTCATGAGGGATTACAATGCTAGAGTAATTTCTAAAAGAAAATAGTCATTATTTAATACATTTAGACTGTTTAGAAAGGAGGGGGCAAAAATGTTTTTCATGCCAGTAAGAACTTAATTTGGGGATTTTGCCTTCTGTAGAAGTATTGGAAGTGTTTTCCATGTGAAAGAATAATTTTAGTTCAACTGAAGTAAAACCAGCCAAGGTAACATCAGACATTAAGAAGTTTGTCTTCCTGGGAAATGTAAGAGGACGGTCACCACTGATTTCAGAAATCTGATTATATAACAGATCCACCCCTGAATGAGGTGACTTCTGAATCAGTTCCTTTTCAAACCATTACTGCATTCCCAGGCATGTGCAAGGCACCCGAGATGAGAGAATGAAGCCTCTCCTTAGATTTTACATGCTCAGGCTGTGCCAGAGAAGAAACAAGTAGCAAAATTAATGCAAAAAGAACTGTAAAATTCTGGGCAACAAAGGCAAGGTAGGAGGCATCACAGTCCCTGATTTGAAATTATACTACAAAGCTACTGTGATAAAATCAGCATGGTATTGGCAAAAAAGCAGACCTGATTATCAGCGGAACAGATTAAAAGATGCAAAAACAACTATAAACACACTCAGCCACCTTATCTTTGAAAAAGGGGCCAAACATGTTCACTACAAGAGAGATAGCCTCGTTAATAAATGATGCTGGAAAAACTGGCTTTCTATATGCCGAAGACTAAAACTAGACCCCTGTCTATTACCATGCACTAAACTAAAGTCAAAATAGATCAAAGGTCTAAATATTAAAACAGAAATACTAAATCTACTGGAAGAGAAAGTAGGTAGAAATCTTGAAGACATTGGCTGTAGACAGAGAGTTCATGAACAAAAACCCAGACTGCACAGGAAATACTTCAAAGAATCAGTAACTGAGATCTCATCTCTTTTTTTTCCTGAGATCTCATCTTATTAAAAAGCTTTTGCACATCAAAAGCAATCACCAACAGAGTGAAGAGACAACTCACAAGGCAGGAAAAACTTTTAGCCAATTGTCCCTCAGACAAAGGACATATCTAGAACATATAAAGAATTGAAAAAAAATCAGATCCCCTAAATTCAAGACCCAATCCAAAAATGGGCAACTGAGATGCATATGTACTACTCAAGTGAAGAAATACAAATGCTAAATAAATATATGATAAAATGTCCAACATCATTTGTCATTTGATAAATGCAATTAAAACAACTCTGAGATTCCATCTCACCCCAGAAAGAATGGCTATCATCATGAAATCAACCAATATCAATTGCTGGAGGGGCTGTGGGGAAAAAGGAAATCTTCTCCACTGTTGGTGGAAGTGAAGGCTGGTGCAACCACTATGGAAATCAGTATGGAGATTACTCAAAAATCTAGGATTACAGGTCCCATTCAACCCAGCTATTTCTCCTCTGGGTATCTTACCAGAAAAATTAAAAATATCATACCACATGGATATCTGTGCACCTATGTTTATAGCAGCACAATTTGTAATAGGTAAATCTTGGAAACAAACCAAATGCCCATCAACCAGGGAATGGCTGAAAATGCTGTGATATTTTATACAGTGGAGCACTACCCAACCATAAAGGATAAACTCGAGACTTTTATAGATAAACAGTTGCAACTTGAGACCATACTCATAAGTGAAATAAATTAGACTCACATATGTAAACATCATATTGTCTTCCTGATGTGAGAAATTGAGTTTAAAAGGTCTAAAATGTACAACAGATATTGTGAAATGGGAAGAAATTATGCAAAAGGAAGAAGGAACTAGGCTAGGGGAAAGGAAGATAAAAGGGGAAAAATGCAAGTTAGTTATACGACTGATGTCTCTTAATTCATTGAAAAGAAAGGTTCATATAGACTGGAGAATTTTTATACCCATATCTTGTCCTCTGAATAACTACTTTAAAGGTAACAATATGCAATGTATTAACTATTATTATTCTATTATTTCTCTTTTTTTTTTTTTTGTCTTTTTGAGACAGGGTCTCGCTGTGCAGTTCAGGCTGGCCTTGAGCTCACTTTGTAGCCCAGGCTGGTCTCTAACTCGAAGGGATCCTCCTGCCTCAGGCTCCAGAGTGCTGGGATTACAGGTGTGCACCACCATGTCCAGCTTTATTATTCTATTATTTCATTATGAAATTTTCATTTTTTTCCCATAAAATAAGAATTGTAAAGGAAGTAGATTTGTAGTAGTAGTTCTAGAGAAGTTTTGAACCTGAAGACTTCAGTGTCCTGAGTGTCTTCTCCATGTGTACACACTTGGGAGACTTATGATAAGTGGTGTCCTGTCTAGACACAACTGGGGTGAGCCCCGGTGGAGTGGGGAGAGTTCTCCCACATGAGTGTAAAGCGGTGTGCACTGATCCAAACCCTGTCACTCAGGGTAAATTGCCTGCCACCCAAAGCCCTCCTGCAGAAATCGGAGTCATCACAGAGTCTATGAACTCCAGTCTGACAAAGAGGAATGAATTAGGAAACAAAGAACCCCTTACTGAGTTCAGACCAAATAGCAACGTTGTGGTACAAAACACTTTCATGTGTGTTCTTGATTCCTCCCTAACTGGTCCTGATTTTGGAGGTCAGTTGTTTTGCTTGGAAGTGGTGCAGCCAAGGGGCTGAAGATTATCTCTGGGGTTTCAGTGTGGAGGAGGAAGAGCTCTAGTTGCCAGGGCTGGACCAGCACTTCTGAGCATCCCAAGGCCTAGCCTTGACATCTGTAGGGAGCTCTGCCCCACCCTTCCCCACCTGCTGGAGACCCAAAACCACCCACCCAAGGCAGTCACACATCCTCCATCCTGCACTTCCTGGGGGAAGTGACCCTATGAAAGGCTACTGTTACTTTTTAAGAGAAAGGGAGTAGTGCCTGGTCATGGCTGGGCAAACCCTAATAAAGGTTTCCTAAACTATGATGTCATAAAGGTCAGGGAATGGCAGAATGTGGGTATACACAGTTACCAAGGCCCTTGCCACACAGGTGGCTGCCAGAAAAGTTCTAGCAGACCTAGAACCATACTGGCCTAGATCTCTACGACCCAACCTTGCCCCTCATGTTTTTGCTACACTTCTGGGCTGCATGGTTGCTGGCATGGCCACACTTGTGGCTGCTGGTCCCAGCTGCTCCACAGCCAGCCTGGGCCCCACACCCAGTCCAGCTGAACTCTGAGCGCCTGGGGCCAAATAAGCCTTCTTCCCTCAATTCTGATCTTCTACCAGAATCAATCCATGCTCTTACTCCCTTGGCCGACCTTGGGAACTTTGATTACCTGGATTCTTTGGGGCCCACCAACATGTCTCCACCTCAGAAGTTCGCTGGACATCTATCCCCAGAGCTGGATGAGTTTGCTGCTCCACATCAGGGTCTGAGTGCCAAGCTACCTTGGCAAGAGAAGCTCACAGAGCTGGTTTCAATGCTTGATGGGGGTCAGAATCGAGCTCTCGCTGTGCCTCCTCGCCTCAAAAGGAAGATCCAGACTGCTAGGCCACATCAGCCTGCAGACCACCAGGCCCTTGAAATGCTTGTTCCCCCTCTAGACAGTCATAGGTCAAAAGCAGCAAAATTTCTTTCACACCTGACCAAGGAGCTAGCTCAGCTTGCTAAGGTGGAGGTCAGAACCCCGCATCAGTTTTTGAAACCTAAGCTTCAGCAAAAAGTCATCACAGGGTGACTATGTAGACCCAAGTTCAGACACAGCTGACCACGACAGCCTTGATCTGGAATCTCAGGAGAACCCCGAGGAGCCTCCAGAGCCCTCTGGACAAACTGTACCTTCTGAGCTCCAGGTGGAGGCCCAGACTCTCCATCCAGAGACTGCCCAGGGCCAGTCCCTTCCACCTCAGCAAGAAGTCGCAGATCAGCTCTCGCAGAGTCCCCAGGAAGTGGAGCCTTCTACCCAGCAGGAGGCCCAGGCCCAGCTAGCACTTGCTGCTGAGAAGTGTGCAGATCAGCTGTCGACACCTGGGGCGGGGACAGCTGCAACTTCATGTAGGAAAGAAACTCATCATTCACACTCACCTTTGGTCACAATTAATATGGCGATGCAGGTTATGATAACTGACCAGGCAAGGAAGGAGGCTCCACCTACTCCAAGCCAGCAGCAGATGCCAATGTCACCTCCACAGAGTCCTGAGGTGGTGGAACCTTCTCCAGGCCAGCAGGAGACCCCATCCCAGCCTCCAGGCTCTCTTGGGGAGATTGAACCTTCTCCCCATGATCAGGAAGAGCCAGTTCGACCTTCTGAGGCTCCTGAGGAGGTGGAAACTTCAGGAAGCCTGCTGGAAGCTATGCTTCAGACTGATAATCCTCTAGAGGAAGTCAAGCATCCAGTACAGGAAGAAGATGGAGCTTCCGAGGCCCCTCTGGATAGTGTAGATGAAGTTCCACCACTTCAAGAAGTGACACCCCAACCTCCAGGTCAGGATCTTGCTCCTGATCGTAATTTGTCCAATGTGACAGTTAATCCAGTGGAAATGGAGCTTACTCTAACTTCAGAGCCCACAGAGAAGGAATCTTCTCCAGCACAGAAGGAGGCCCCATCTCAGACTCTAAGCTCTCCTATAAGAGCTCAATCTTCTGAGACTGCTGAGGATGTAGAACCTTCTGGAAGCCAGCTGGAAGCTCCACCTCAAATTGAAAATTCTCTAGTGGAAGTTAAACCTCCAGTCCAGGAAGATGATGAAGCTCCAGCGGCCCCTCTGGAGAGTATAGGTGAAATTCCACTACTTCAGGAGGTGACACTGCAACCTCCAAGGCAGGATCTAGATCCTGATCATAACTTTTCTAATGTGACAGTTAGGCCAGTGAATATAGAGCTTACCATCACTTCAGAGCCTACCAGGGTGGCTGAATCTTCTCTAGCCCAGCAGGAAACTCTCTCTCAGCCTCTCAGTTTTCCTGTAGAGGCTGAACTTCCCCATGAGCAGGGTCAGCTCAACCTTCTGAGGTTGCTGAAGAGGTTGAATCTTCTGGGGACCAGCTGGTAGCTACAGCTCAGCCTGAAAAGTTTCCTGAGGAATACAAACCTCGCATCCAGGAAGATGATGAAGCTCCAGAGGCCCCTCTGGAGACTATAGGTGAAAGTCCATCACACCAGGAAGTAACGGTCTCAACTCCAGGTCACCATCAAGCTAAATATTCACACTCACCCAAGTTGAGAGTGACATCTCCAGATGTACAACTCATCATAACACCAGAGCTCACTGCAGAGGTGAGAACTTCCCTAACCCAGCATGAGGCTATAGCTCAACACACAGTTCCACTGAATGACATGGAACCTCCTGTGGCCCTGAAGGAGGCCCCAATTCTGCCTCCAAAGCCTTCTAAAGAGCTCGAATCCTTCCATCAGGAGGTTCCAGCTCCATCTCCAGTACCTCTTCAGGATGAGCAAGCCTCTCCCAACCAGCTGGAGACAGACCACAGGAGGGAGTCCCCAGGCCCCTGAAGAGGATGAGCCTTCCTCAACCCAGCAGGAGGACATGGCTGAACATCTGCAAACCCCTGAAGAGGCTGCACCTCTGCCTCCAGAGTTTCCTCATGAAGTCACAGCTCAGCTTCCAAAAGGTCACAGGGTAACAGTTTCTCCTCTAGTTAATGATCAAGTTCAGCCTCCAACATTGGACAGTGTCACCATGGCACCTCCAGAAGTGACTGAGATTGAAATTGAACATTCAATAGAACAAGGGGCCCCAGCTCAGTCCTCAGTGACCCCTGAGCAGTTTGGACCTTTCACTGACAAGGAAGAGGGTCCAACTGAGTGGCCCAGTGCTGCTGTGAAGGATGAACCTTTTCCATCCCATAGCAGGATCCCAGCTCAGGCTGCAGAGCTTCCTGAGGAGCATTCTCCATGCCAGCAGGAGAGCTCTGTTCTGTCCCCGAACTCCGCTGCAGGAGTTGCACTTGGATCAGGCCAGCAACAGCTCTCAGATCAGTCTTGGAGACCCTCTGTGCATGCTACTGTTGCTTTCAAATGGACAGGAAATGTAATATTTTGGGGCCAGCCTTCAGTGCCACCTGAGGACACAGAACCATTTCCAGTCCCCCAGGAGGCTGCAGCTCCACTTTCAGGGTCACCTAAAGAGATGGAAATTTCTCCAGCTCAGCAGATGGTTCCACCTCAGCCCGTAGAACTCCCTGAGGGGAGACCCCTGCCAGTGCGGCTGCCAGCCCCGTCTCCCTCTCCAGAGCCTTCTGAGGAGGTAGAACTTTCTCCAACTCAGGCGGTGGACCCATCTGAGCCACTCAGTGAAAGTGGGGCTCACCCTGCAGCCCGTTACAAGATGGCAGTTCCACCACCAGCTCAGGGTCAAGTTCTGCCACCACCATTGCCCAGTGTCATGTCCCACCCTTTTGACTTGAAAGTCACCATCATTCCAGAAACCACTGCAGAGAATAGATCTATAGCTCTTTCTCCAAGGCACCCTGAGGTGATGCTTCCCTACCAAAACCTGATTCCAGGCACAGCTGGACTTCTGGATTCAGAGATTACCAGAACTCTACCATCAACTACAGAAGCTAGAGCTTCTCCAACTGTGCAGGAGACCTCCTCCGAGCCCCTAGACCCAGCAAAGGAGGCTGTCACTGAGACTCCGGCACCTCATGAGATAAGGGCCCAAACACCAAGGGAAGGCCCAACTCAGCATCTGTCATCAGCTAGGACCACAGGCCAACCTTTGGACCAGGGGCTGACTGAAGCTGCAGTGCCCACCGCAGAGACCACACACACTGTAGCCCTGCAGAAGCCTATAGCTCCTCCTGCAACACACCCTGGGGTGATGCTTCCACCCCTAGACCTCGTTTCAGCTCAGCTTCCAAACCTGACTCTCGTCACAATTGGACCTTTGGACCCAGAACTCGCAGGAACTCCACAACCTACTACAAAAGCTTGACCTTCTCCAGCTGTCCTGGAGACCCCTTCTCAGCCTCCAGAACCAAGTAAGGAGACTGTCACTCAAACTCCAGGGCCTCCTGAGATGACAGTTCCAAATCATGGGCAGAATCCTGCTCATAATTCAACATCACCCAGGGTCACAGGTCAGCCTTCAGACACGGGGCACACCACCACTGTTGTGCCCACTGCAGAGGCCGCACACTCTGTAGCCCCGCAGAAGTCTACAGCTCCTCCTGCAATGCACTCTGGGGTGACGCTTCCGCCCCCAGACCATGTTTCAGCTCAGTACCGAAGCCTGATTGGAGTCACCACTCAACCTTCAGAGGAGAAGGCTTTAACTGTGCAAAAGGAACAGAGTACCATGACACACACGGACATATGTGAGCTCTGCTCCTGCCAGGAGCAGACCCTGTCATGCACTGGCCTCAGACCAACACAGAGGCTGCAGCAAATTCCTGCCCTAGAGCCCAGGGCCTACAACACCACCTTCACCATCTTGTAAGATTCCCCTTCCTCCTCTGTGGACCCTGCTCCACCTGATGTGGCCACCCTTCCTCTGGGTCTCCTGGGCCAGCCTCACCCGCAGCCACCGGGACGGACTTCTGCTCCTGCCCTTTCCTCACCCCGGTCTCCTTTCTCTTGTGCTCCTTTCCCAGTCTTTTCTTTGCTGCTTTCTGCTTTTCCGTGTCCACTTTGACTTAGCCCTGTCACGTCATTGCCTGACCTTTGCCCTCCCACTTTTCTTCACACACTTTACAACTCCTCCCACTGCTGATGACAGAATCCAGCAGTTGAGCGGATCAACAGCTGGGCCTCGCCTGGAGGGATAGTTCTTACCCAGCATGTGCACAGCCTCGGGTTCCATTCCTGGCATAGAAAAAGAAAGAGCACCGAAGACAGAGGAAGAGGAGAAGACTAGGAAACGAGACTGCCTATGCCTGAACCCAGTGGTTTATCTGTTTATTGTGTTACCTTGGGTGAATAGTGGCTTCTTCCATAAGTTAAGGATGGTGGTAAATCCTTAAAATGCTATGAATGAAAAAGGCCACTGTATGTGGCCTGAAAAGGAGAAATATTTACTATCTGGCACTTACAAGAAAGTTGGATTAGTAGAACAAATAGAGTTAACTTCAAGAGAAGAAAATATAAACCATTCAAATTTATATTTCAGTGCCATTAAACCAGAAAGTTTAGATAATTTAATCTGAATTATGCTAGCACTTCAATACTGAAAATTAACTAGGCAGATAAATAACTAACAATATCGAGTTGATTAAGCTACCAGAAGAAGAAAAGAATTTCAGTGCAGGAATTGTTCAGACCCATGTTCAAAGGAGATACCGGAAGTAATGCGTGGTGGGGCTGGACAGGTTCACACTCAGTAAGTGCGTCATCAAGGCCCCCAACTCTCCACTAATTACAAAACAAGAATCTCTCCAAGGCTTGCCAGGGAGGAAAGAATTGCACAGTATTTCTGTCAGTGTAGAAATAAGAAGATGTCATGTTCTTTGGGGTGAAAATTTGATTTTTATGCTTTGTCCATGGGGTCCCGAGCTGTGAATGTCATTCCTAGAATATTAAGGCAATATGGAGCAAAAAATGAACTTCCATTCGTATGATGGAAAGTAAAATTCTGAGCTCAAAGTTTTATATGAATTAGAAGAGTAACTGTTTTTCAAGTGATATAAAAGGATATCTCTTATTTCTGCTGGTACTGAACTGGCTGAGGAAAACAGAATGAAACCTGGAGGCTATGCAAGTGTGAAAATATGCCTTTTGTTAGAAATTGCACAGAGAGGTTAAGATTTGAGCTCACAATCTTGGATTTGGTGATACTGTAAAAGGTGACCTAACAAGTCTCATGCTGTGAGGAAAGACTACCTCCAAG
This sequence comes from Dinomys branickii, assembly GCA_004027595.1. Classification (NCBI taxonomy): domain Eukaryota; kingdom Metazoa; phylum Chordata; class Mammalia; order Rodentia; family Dinomyidae; genus Dinomys; species Dinomys branickii. The sequence continues at coordinate 8,784 of PVLD010011061.1, read as the reverse complement.
TGTATCTAGCTCTACAGTTGTGTGTTTTATTATGAGACCATGAAGGAGAGACTCTAGGAGAGATACAGACAGACCTAGGGCCTCCGGAAAGTTCAAATACTAGTGGGAAGATAGAGTTTAGACAAAAATTTTGTGTTCAATAGTATCAACTCTAAAGTCTATTTATCATGCTATTTAGATATCTACCAGCTAATTGAGGAAATCTTTCCTTTTCCTTTTCCTAGAGATTTATCCTGCAATAAAATACAGTCAATTGAAAGAGGAACATTTGAATCACTACCTTTTTTGCAGTTTATGTAAGTTCCAAATAGCGATTCATTATATTTCAAATTTTATACACACCTTAGCTACTTACATTGGAACATGGTTAAAATTTTACTAGTAGAATGTTAACTAAATTATATACAGGCTTTTAAATTCCTGGCTAAGATTCTGTGAGGGTCACTGCCAGGTCAGAGTGAGGGGCGGCAGCGTGGCTCTCGGGGTGAGACTTCCACCCACGTGACACCGGGTGACTGACTGTGCTGTGGGCATCGGCTGGGCAGAGGCTGGAAACACTCGCAGTGGTGCAGCCAGACCTCCACAAAACTTGTCCAACCCCGAAGTCTGCCGCTGAAGCTGTGAAGCCCTGGTCTAGAAAAACAGAGGAGTGCTCAACATAAGTACCTAGTGAGCAATCGCTGTGTCGGGCCTAAGGCACCGTGTGTATGGATATGAGTGTTTTAGAGAGCATTCACTGTGTCGGACCTACGGCACCGTGTGTATAAATGAGTCTATAAATCGTAAGGCAGCGCGGTCCACAGTGAGGTTTCTTTAGTACATTCAGGAAGTAGTGAGGTTATGTTTCATCACATGAGTTAGAATCATCGCCAAATGATAAAACTTCAGGAAAATTCCTGTTCCCACTTCCTTCTCTTCCCACCCCCTTGTTGGGCTTATGTGTTTTTTTTTTGAGGGGGGGTACTAGGAATCAAACTCAGGACCTCACATTTGTCAGGCAAGTGCAGCACCACTGAACTGTATCCCTGGCCCACTTACGTCTTTTTTTATTTTTTTATTTTTTAGAAATCTTCGTTGCAATTTACTCACAGAGCTGAGCTTTGGAACATTTCAGGCATGGCACGGGATGCAGTTTTCACACCAAGTGTAAGTGAAATGAAAGATAAATACATGTGAAGTCAAAAGCTATATTTGTGTATTAAAACCCCTGTGTAGTTCTTGGTTAACCCCACAGTCCAGACTCGTGGCTGTCTGTGCGAATTCTGCCCCTCACCTCCCTAGTGCTGACAGTGCACGCTCCTGAGCGTGTGGAGACTGCAGGGTTTGCAGGCCGCAGCCCCCTAACTCAGACACTCTTGGGCTGAGGGCCGTGGCATCTGCATTGAGTCATTGACAGAAGCACTGAAGGAGAGGAAGAGGGGAAGCCCAGCTTTCTCTCTCTTGCAGAATCTTGAACCTGCATGGCCACAGTGTAGAGGCCACTGAGCTGCCATCGCAGAGACACTTGGGCTCCCAACCAGGCCCTCACCACAGTTTCCTGTGGATGCTGGAGCTGTTCAGCTTGGCCACTCAGGGGCCAGGCATCGCTGTATGGTCTGTCCTGGAATCCTGGCTGTGTCTTCTCAGATCCAGGGGCACATGCACTAAAGATGCAAGCAGCACCTTGAATTTGTCCTGAGGGCTGACCTAGGTGGGCTGTTTCATTTGTGATGGTTTGAAAGTTTTAGAGCGCCACATCCAGCATCTATCCTGCAGTTCTCCCAACTGCATCTCATTCCTCCTCTCTGGACAGCAGGTCATCTCCTCTGCCCCGAGAAGCTTAGGACTTCCTCCTCAGCCCATAACATTTCTGCAAGACCTACTTTTGTGGGGTGTTTCTGATGTCCCAGGCACACATTACGTATATGTACAAGTTAGTTAATGGGCTGGAAGCTCTCACGCTTGGCACGTGGCAAATGCTCAGAACATGTTTCTTTCTTTTCATTTCCCCAGCAACTCTTTTTTTTTTTTTTTTGCGGTACTGGGGATCGAACTCAGGACCCTGCGCTTGCTAGGCAAGCGCTTATTCCACTGAGCTATATCCCCAGGCCCCCCGGCAACTCTTGTAGCGTTGGTACCATTGCTCCATTCTGTAGAGGAGACAGTTGAAGCGCAGAGACCATGGACTGCTGACCCTGGGACTAGGTGCCAGGACCCCTTAGGGGCTTTGCGAGTCATTTTCTATGCAGATTGGTTCTGTTGTAATAGGGGATGATGGGCAGCAGTTTGGCTTTTCGTGTTTTATATCTTGAAATTGATTTCTGATTTGAGTAGGACCTTTGAAGCAGAGAGCTCTCTTTTCTTCGAAGGATCTGACACCTCTAGAGTCCTGGTCACACTCTTCTGGGCAGCCACAGTCTTTTTTTTTTTTTTTTAAGAATAACAAAAATATTTTACTGAAACTTAAGATTTACAGAAGTTTCCAGACAAGCCATACGAAATGGTCACAAGCTTTTTTTGAAGGGGGAAATCTACACCTGACTGCAAAATCAGTGTTATTAGTGAGGGCTGCGGTGTGTGTCAACTGCCAGAGTCCAGCTCTGACCTTGGGAACAGGGGGAAGGGAGAGGGAATGAACCAAAGAAAGAAGGGGCTGGGAGGACTGGTGAAGGTAGCCAGTGGTTTCATTTATTGAGCAAAGCGCTTAAGTACAGGTTTGTCAGGCAGGCTGCCAGACCCTTGCCCTAGATTCAACCCCAAGGTTCCTGCTTCTGTTACAATGGTTGCTAAGGTCTGTTCGGGACCACTGACTTTACAGATCACTTTCCCACAAGTCAGCCCATTACTCTTCTTACAAGGAAGTTGTACCCATTGCCATCAGGAGGTCTCGTCCTCTCCCGGTTCAGTCCCCAACAGTCAATGTTCCCATTCTGGTTCAAACAATGAGCTTGTCCATCTACAGTGTCTAAATAAAGTGAGACTTGGCTAGAGTGTGGATCTTAAAGTACTGGTTAGCTGCTTGTTAATCAGTGCTATTAAACCACCATAAAAGTTGGAGCAGAGCCCATAAAGTTTTGAAACTACCTTTCCCCTCACAAATAAAATAAAATTTAATTTAATTTAAAAAAAGAACACCCTTACCCCTGCAGCTAACCCTGACAGTTACCTTCATTCACAATGCTTTGTACTTAAACCATGGTAGGGAAAGGAATAAAAGCAGAAGGCCATCGCTTTTAAACATTTCACAATCCAAATGAAACTTCTAGCCTCTGCTTGTGCTTTACAACAGCGAATCAGGACAAGACATAGAACTGCTAATGTGCATTTGATAACAAGAGGACTGAAAATGTCTGGGCTTTTATTCTGTATATTAAGGTTGTGTCCATTAAACGCAAACAAAGAGGAAGAACTCTTGGCAGGGTGGAGAAGCGACACCAATCTGGTGATCGGACCAACTCAGACGTTAGCCTTGACGCACTGCCTTCTTCGGCTTAGGCTTCTTGGTCTTCCACTGCATTTCTGTGTCATTTGCTAATGGGTCATTATCAGGTTAATGATTCTTAGTGATTGCGGGCTGATGAGGCCCACAATCTCCCAAATGAGTGGACAGCGAAGGCTTAAATAAATGAGACAAATTAAATGATCTTAGGGCTCCAGGAGGGTCGATCTCTCTTACAATATTTAAGATTCTCTGGGTTAAGATCAAGACTTCCCCAGGCTGCCCGTATTTATTAGGTTTTCAAATAAAGGAGGGGATACTGAAGAAAATGCAGGAAACTGGGCGGGACTTGGGAACCTTTTACAGAATTCTCCACATAATATTTACGTTAATTTAGAAGAGCTACATTATCTCCAGGAAGGCCTTCACTGCAGGAGTGAGATGCCGGCAGCTGCAGTCTCCTGTGAGTTAATTGGGGTTGGAGCCAGAAGTCCTCAGCTGTGGCCTTGTCTTGTCCTTTGAGGCCTCACAGCTTCACCCACCATCACAGGCCTCAGTGGGGACCAGTAACTCACAAGTGAACATGGAAAACTGATTGGTTAATATAAGTCCTGCTCAGACCTGCTTCGCAGTGGTCTCCATCAGGGCATCTGGATTAGGAGCATTTAACAAAGCCTGGATCAATAGCAGAACTGTGTGGATCTGCAGTGCTGGCAACCATTTATCTCGTGTGTGTGTGTGTGTGTGTGTGTGTGTGTGTGTGTGTGTATGTGTGTGTCTTTTTGAGACAGGGTCTCACTATGCAGTTCAGGATGCCCTTGAACTCACTTTGTAGCTCAGGCTGGCTCAAACTTGCAGCGATCCTCCTGCCTCAGCCTCCCGAGTGCTGGGATTATAGGCATCTGCCACCACACCTGACTGCAACCATTTATCTTTCAAAATATCCAAACATATTCTTCACAGCTTGTCGACATTAGGATGATAAATCTTAGTCATGAAATGTACTTTAGGTGCTGCTGTTGGGTATTCTTCTGGCAGAAATAGCTAAAGTCTAAAAGGCTCTCCTTCAAAGGGGGCCTTCTGGGGGTCAACAATGATCATGTGCAAATAATGGGTTTGCCCTCGTGTGGTTCCGCTTTAATCCCAGGAACCGGCTCTGCCAGCGAGTGCTGGCTTTCCTTGATGATCCTGTGGGGCAGCTGGTCCATCCTGTCGGATCCTGAGTTCAGTCTGTGGTTGAATCTCTGCTCCGCTCCTGGGCAGCCACACTCCTCTGCAGACATGCTGTCAGTACTATTGCTCTTTCTTTCTCTCTTTGTGTTTTTTCCTCTTTTTGTGGTACTGTTGTTGAACTCCAGGGTCTCTACCCCGAGCTGCCTCGCCAGCCCTTATTTTTTATTTTGAGACAGGGTCTCACTAAGTCTCTTAAATTACCCAGGCTGGGTTCAACTTGCAATCCTCCTGCCACAGCCTCCCGGAGTGTTGGGGTTACAGGTGTGTGCCCCACACCCAACCTTCGCAGCCATTCTCCATGGCTGGGGGACAGGGAGCCGTGGAGGAGCAGAGGGGGAGGGGCCCGCTAGGGAGTGACCGCACCAGGATTAACGTCTGTGTGTTTAGATGTCCCCCAAAGCCTCATGCGGTCATGGGGTGGGCGTCTAGAGTTTATGATTACGGGTATGAGCGCTACACCCACGCTGGGACAGGTAGTTTGCATAAAATATAAGGGAGGGCAAGAGGCTGCCTGCTGCTCCTCCTGCTTCGCTCTTTCTGCTTTTGCCATCCTCCGCCACGTGCCACTCTGTCTTGGAGCCAGCTGAGTGTATTCTGAAACTTCCACAAACCATAAGCTAAACAAACTTCTCCTTCTTTAATTCTGGGCATTAGATATTTTGTCTCAGCAACGAGAGAAAAGTAACTAAGAATTTGGTATCAGAGAAGTGGGGTCATTGCTGTGACTATACCTGACCATGTGGTTCAAGAGCCTTGGAAATGGCTTGTGGGAAGAGTTTGGAAAGGTTTGGAGATGTCGCCTGAAAGAGTAGAGCTGGACCACCATCGGCTGTTCTGTCTGGGAGATTCTGGTCAGAGCTCAGACCAGAAGGTTGATAGAAATCCTGCCAGTAAAGACCAGGTTCAGGAGGTTTCTGCTGGGAAGAAGGACTGCATTGGTTGTTGGAATTCAGACAATGTATGTTATGGCTTGGCAGAAAGTTTGTCTGCATTTTGCTTGGGTCCAGAGACTTTGCCCAAGATAGATTAAGGGCAGTGAACTAATCTGGCAGAAGAAATTTCAAGGCAGCCGAATGTTGAGGCAGTGGCATGGCTGTTGTTGGGGACTTTTAGCCAGATATATAGAGAGAATCAAGAGCAAAGAGCTCAGCAGAATGATTTAAAGCATTTTGAGTTTGGCCTGGAAAAAAGCTCCAGTAAAACTGTGGACTGCAAAGATAGAGCTGAGGAGATTTCAGTTGCTGAGAAGGAACAGAAGAATATAAAAGATGACCTGAGGGCATCACAAGAAGCAGCAAATCTCCACTCTTTGCAGACTCAAAACTGCAAAAGTGAAAGACTTTGCTTTGAGGAGAAAGCCACAGAGTACCAGGATCCAGACGGCGGCAGTGAAACTGTTCCAGAATGGAGGCAGAGGCCACACTAGGTTCCAGAATGGGGGTGCCACAGAGAATCTGTTCCTCAGAAGCAGGTTCAGAGTATCTTGTGATCCAGGCACTTGACCCCAACAGCCAAGAGAGGAAAGCCTGGCTACTGCTCCAGCTGGCGGCAGGCCTTGGCAGTGTCCATGTGGCACTGGCTTTAGACGAATGCAGAATACAACAGTTCTGAGGGTTAAGAAGGCTTCCACCTAGATTTTGGAAGGCCTGGGAGCCCAGGCAGTGTGCTGCTGAGAGGGCAGAGTGTGAAGCTGTGAGTGTGATGTGAAAGGTGCAGTGGAGACCTCAGAAGTTTGGAAAAGCCAGGAACATGGACTGCCTGAGGAAAGCTGCAAGGAGGGAGCAAAGTGGGCCTAAGAGAGAAGCTGTAGTAGCTACAATCACCAAAAGTGCCCTAGGGGCAGAGTCACACAAGCCCTTGGGAGCTCACAATTTATCACAGATTGCTTCAGATGTTCCCTGTGGAACTACAGGACATAATGTTAACCCTGCTGGATTTTGAACTTACTTTGGTCCCAATGCTTTGTATCCCCTTGTTTGTACCTTTTGGAATGGTAATCTTTACCTTGTGCCATTGAACCTTGGAAGTGTTCAACTTTGTTTTCATTTGTACAGGGCCTACAACTAAAGAGTTTGCCTTACATCTCTGAGGAGACTTGGGACTTGGACTTTTAAAGCAATGCTGAAACTTTTAGGACTTTGGTAATTCTTAAGAGATGGATTAAAATATCTTTTGTATAAAGGGATGTGCATGAGTCTTTGGGGGGTCAGGGGCAGAATGTTATGGTTTGTGTCTGAATGACCCCCTAAAGCCTGGTGTAGTCATGGAGCAGCTTCTAGAGTTTATGACTGACCCATGGTCCAGTGTTGGGATTATGAGTGAGTGCTGCACATGAACTGGGGCGGGTAGTTTGCACACAGTGTAAGGGAAGAAAGAGGCTGCTTGCTGCTCCTCCCTTTTGCTCTTGCTGCTTGTAATGTCTCATGCCACCATGAACTGTTGTCCCTGTGCCATGTGCCACTCTGCCTTGGAGCAAGCTGATTATAGTCTGAAACTTCCACAAACTGTAAGCTAACAAACCTTTCCTTCTTTAATTCTGGGTGTCAGGTATTTTGTTTTAGCAATGACAGAAAAGTAACCAAGACAATGTACCCTCACAAAAAGGGCTAAAACCCTGGTTTGAAGACCAGAGCTTAGCCAGTCCTGTGGCATTCACTTCTTCCTCTTCATGGCGCCACCTGTCGAGTGATGGCTACTGTCGCAATGAAGGCAGTGGGGTCCTGCCTGGGGGACCTACCTGGAGGACCTGCCTGGGGGACCTACCTGGAGGACCTGCCTGGGGGACGCACTGGCATCATGGCTCTGCTGGGAAAGGCCAGCTGTGCAGCTCCCCGCAGGCTGGGCCTGACCTTGGTCGAGGAAGAGTCAGGAAGTTCACTCCTGTTTCCCATCTCCTGCCTGCCTGGACTTGTGGCACTTGGTACACGAAATAGTACAACATCATTCTCTTTTAAAAACTGGGAAGTACTCTCACAATAATCATGCAGCACTATAAAGTAGTTTGGCAATGTTTAGTGCATTCACAGGGTTCAACCAGTCTCCATTATCTGATTCCTCAGTGTCTTCCCTGGCCCCCAAAAGCAGCACTGTTTCATTATCCAGCACTCCCCACTTTCCTCCTTCCCCAGACTGGGCACTGACTAATCTTTTTTCTGTCCTTTTGGTTTTGCCTATTCTGGACATTTCCTATAAGCAAACCATATAGTATATGACTTTTGATGTCCATTTTCTTTCAGGTAGTGGTTTTCCAGATTCACCCATGTTGTGACATACTTAAGTACTGTATTCCTAAGCCTGAATAATATTCTACTTTATTGCCTACAGTTCCAGCACTCAGGAAGCTGAGGCAGGAGGATCACTGAGAGTTCAAGGCCAGCCTGGGCTACATAGTAAGTTCAAGGCTAGTCTGAACTACATAGCAAGACCCTATCTCAAAAAAACAAATATAGATACACAATATATATATTGTAAAAGGTGAAAGATTTATACGATCTGAAGAGAAACCAGAGTATACAATATATATATTGAATAGATGCATCCTATACCACTTCATCTGCTCATTAGTTAATGGACATTGAGGTCTTTTCTACTTTGGGGTTTTTATGAATAATGCTGCCATGAACACTTTACACACACATTTTTGTGTCTATGCATTTTAACTCTTGGGGGCACACCAAGGGGTGGAATTGCTGGACAATTTGCAATTCTATGTTTAGCATCTTTGAGGAACACCAAACTGCTTTCCAGTGTGGCTGCACCATTTTACACTGCCACCTGTGCTGTAGGATGGTTCGAGTTTCCCCATACTTTTGCCAACATTTGTTATTACCTGTCTTTTTATTGTGGCCATCCCAGTGAGTAGAAACAAGTACCTCATTGTAGCTATGATTTGTTTGCATTAGGGAGTGACAAGACATTTTTTTAAAATTTTATGTTAAAGACAAAAGAATGGAGACATATGAACCAGAAAAGCCATAAACAATACAGAAAATACAAAGTTATACAGAATATAGTAGGGAATTAGAACTGGATGTTGTATTACATAGTTATCTTCACATTAGTTAACACAAAAACATTAAAGGAAATACCAAATTATAGAGAAGATAGTAGGGAATTTGCACTGGATGCTGTAT
>PVLD010011060.1:52500-67204 GCA_004027595.1 Dinomys branickii | reverse complement strand
GGATGGATGGATGGATGGTGGATGGATGGATGGATGGATGGGTGGATGGATGGATGGATGGATGACAGATAGTGCTATAGCAATATATATAGCAAAAGGCTAATTATAGAACCTAAGGGATAGCACATGGGTGTTCACTGAGAACTCTTCCATGTTCTCTGTATGCCTTAAATGTTTCATAATAAAGCATTGAGGCAGGCACTGCTGGTGATTCTAACCTTCAAAGTTCTGCACTGAAGACAAGGTTTGTCATTTCTATAGAATAGCCCACCAAGGGCTCCATTTCCAGAAGGGCAACCATCCACCTGCTTGCTCATTCCTGGGGAACAGGGGATTACTCCAGGGAAGCAAGGGGATATGTCCACTAGAGTCACCAGAAAGCATGATAAACAGCAGCACCTGACATCCCTAGAGCCATAACCCAGCACTTTCTCATGGGAGACAAGGAAAGGTGCTTTCCAACAAACTTCCTGGGAAAGCTGGATGTCCACAGAAAGCCTGAGAAATGCTGCTCAAACATGCAGGGGGGCATGAAACCCCTACAGGCCAACTGCAGACTACTGCTAATAATAACGCACCCCACCTGGCAGGCTGTGGGGTGTGCGTCACTGGTAGAGTGTGCCCTTTGCATTTATGAGGCTCTAGGTTCAAACCCCAGCACCAAAAGAATGAAGTTAAGTTTTTCAAAAGGGCTGAGGAGCTGAATAAACACTCCTCAGAGGAGACACACAATCGGTCTACAGGTGTGTGGAGAAATGCTGGATGTCCCTGCTCCTCGGGGAAGTGCACATCAAAGCCAGGAGGAGACAGCATTTACACCTGCAAGGATGGGCCCACCACCCAATGCCAGAGACAAATGCAGAGGAGGAGGCAGAGAAAGGGAACCCTCCCCTACTGCTGCCGGGAACACAGTTTGCATAGCCATCATGGAAAACACAATGGAGGGGTCTCAAAAAGCTAAGAGCACAACTACTACAGGATCCATCAAGGCCCTGGCCCTCTCTACCCAAAGGACATGGATTCTGGAGGGCTGAAAGGACATCTGGACCCCTGGGCCCACTGCAATACTAGTCCCACCACCTAAGACATGCAATCAACCCAGCAGATGAACGGATGAGGAAAATGCAGTGCGCACACACAATCGAGTCCTGCTCAGCCTTGACACAGACAGAAATCTTCTCAATGGAGACAACATGGGTGAACCTGGAGGTCACACATGAAAGGAGGCAAGCCAGGCATGGTCTCACTTATATTTGGGAGCTAAAGTCCTCAGATTCCTTGCAGCAGGGGGTGGAATGGTCATTGTCAGGGGTTGGGGGAGATGTTGGTGAAGGAATACAATGTTCCAGTTTTGCAAGAGAAATATCTTCCAGAGATGCACTGGGGATATCATTCACAGTGCTGTGTTAAGTACCTACCACACGCTAACAGGGGAGATCTCTGTCCTCACCCCAGAAGAAAAGAAGGTGTCTTGAGCACATGCAAGGGCGCTGGGTTTGATCTCCTGTACCACAAAGAAAAAAGGAAGGAAGGAAAGAAGAAAGGAAGGGAAGGAGGAGGAAGAGGGGGAGGAAAAGAGGGAGGGAGGGGTGAAGGAAGAGAAGGACGGAAGGGGAGAGGAGGGGAAGGGAAGGGAAAAGAAAGGGAATCTTAACTATGTGCGGTGACAGGTGGGACAATCAGCAGGACTGTGATGACAGCGTGTGCATACATCAGAACATTGTCATACATCTCAAGTGTACACAATTTTTGCCAATTCTGCCGCAAAAGAGACGGAAAAACGCTGCCGAGAAGATAGTTGAACCTGGTGCCCTGGAAAGCAAGGACACAGTGGCAGGCATGGGCAGCAGGAGGAAGATGTTTTGGTGGCATGGGGAAGGTCAGGGCTGTTCTGAACATCCACGCCCTTGACAGAAAGCTCCATCAAGGATGGAACCCTTCAGACAAACCCCAATTTTACAGCTTTACTTATGCTGCTGCCGTTTCTCCAACACAACCTCTCTCTTGCTCCCTATAAACACCATCTTCCCCTGGAGGAAGCCCTGTCACCAGGCAAAGTGACAGCCAGGGTAGGGGGTTCATGCTGCCTCCAGCATACAGTGCTGGAAATCACCCCCTCATTAGTCGGAGGTTGAGATTCCCTTTAACCACAAGCACGAGAACACAGGTGTGCTAAACCTTCCACTGGAAAATTCATCCTTGGTGGTCAGGAGCTGAGAATTAATTCAAAATCAGGAAGGAAGGGATAAAAGTGGAAAGGCCCCCATGGAGGGATTTTAACTTTCAAGGGGCCCCAGTTCCAGGAAGACTTTGAAATTGTTGGAAATGTTTTTCTACTTCTATAGTGTGACTTGTTCAGAGGGTCTCCTGCACTAACTAGATCCAGACTGGCCCACCCTAGAGGAACAAGCAGAGGGGGTGACCCTGGGCCCCTCAAAGGTGGATGCGTGTGGCCGGCAGCTGGGTAAACTCCTCTGGTACCTGGGGCCCGGAACTAAGCATTCGGTGAGCGCTGGTCTAACTAAGATGTCCTGGACTCCAAATTCTCATGTCCACATTCTGAGTGGGCAGTTCCAACTCTAGGCAAGCCCAAGAGGAGAATCAGGGCACTCCAGTTCCAGGGCCACTCTGAGGGACATCTGAGCAGCCCACTAAAACAACAAGGTGGTACAGGTGGCCGCCTGTTAATGCTCCCTCAGCAGAAATGGGGCATCCCTAACCCAAAAATCCAAAATGCCCAAAGACCCAGTATGGGCACATACGCCAAAATGTTTAAAATTCCAATCCAAAATGCGTCTGGTCCTGAGCATTTCGGCTAAGGGAAGTTCAGGCAGTATGGTGGCTCATGGCCACTTCAGGCAAGGAAAAGCAGTAATCTCCAAGGGAATGCCTTTTGGTGCGGCTGGTTCAAATTCTGTGGTTGGCTTGTGCTACGAGGATCAGAGCAGCAGACCGATGGAGCAGAAAGGGGATTTTCTCTATCCTACAGAAACCCAGCTCACAGCCAGGCCCTGCCTCTTAACCACGGGCACAGTGCTGGCCAGTCAGCCTGGCATCCAGCTTCCACAGGCCACGCACCACATCTTAAGACCTAACAGCGACAAAGCATCCATCCAGGCTGGGTGCTGGGCTACATGCTTCTGCATGAGCTGGGCAGTTTTCAAACACAGTGGCACAGCCTTTGGTATTTCTTCTCGGGGAGGAGGATCTTTGCCCTGTTTTCCTCCTAGAATCTGGACCACACAAGTGAGTCAGGCTGAATTAATGGAATGCAATGCAAGTTGGTGACTTCCAAGGCAAGGACAGCAAAGGACATCAGGCTTCTGCCCCATGAGAGTATGGATACCCAGACACCCCACGGTAGGAAAGCTGTGCGTGGATGCCCAGGTAGACTGCCAGGCCAGGCACCAACAGGAACCAGATCAACGTGGATCACATGAGTAGACCTCATCAACACCCCAGCCAGTGAGAGCTACCCGGCAGAGCCCTTCCCAGATCCCTGACCTACAGCTCAGAGCGAACTACAAATCTTCCAGTACCTCCCACCTCACTTCCACACAGAGACCTCCACCAATCCTTGGTCTTCTTTGCAGCCGAGGCAATTTGTATGGTGCATCAGGGGCCTGGCAGATTGCAACCCTAGGGCCCTGGGGCACTCACTGCGTGGAAGAACTGAGGTCACCTGCGCCTCCTTGCCCTTTGTGGACTGCAGATGCATGGGGGGGGGCTGGAGGCGTGCCCACAACCGGAGTTGGCCAGCCTGGCTCTAGCATCCTGCACGGAGGGTAGATGGGTGAGGCTGGGAGCCTGGGCCTCTCAGCCAGTTTGCACAGGTTTGGGAGTCACTTTTCACACAGCAGCAGCGTCCACGCACACTGTACTTTTTCTATACAGGCAGCTTGGTCCCCAGCTTGTGGCACTTTGGGGTGGAGGTGGTTCCTTTAAGAGGCGGGGCCTGGCCGGAGGAAGTGAGGTCACTTGAAGGGGCTACTGAGACCTCACCCCTTCCTGTCTCTCTGGGCTTCCCGGCCTCCTTGTGCTGAGCAGCTGCCTGCTTGTGCTCTTCTGCTCTGCTCCTCTCCACAGGCCCAGCATGCCGGGGGCACAGAGAGCCAAAGGCAACCTCCCACTTTGCAAGTCGATTCTAGGGTTATTGTGTTCCTGTGGTGGAAAGCTCACTTTGTCTCACTTTGTCCTTGCAGGGGCCCTGGTGGAGGTGGGGTCTATCATGAGCTCCCACTTTACAAGTGGGGAACAGGCACCCAGAGGAGCAGGGGAGCCTCAGGGCCCCCAGGATGGTAGCCTGGACCCCACACCCAAGACTCCCTCTCCACCCACGTTCCCACCATGTGCTTTGCTTTGTGTCTGCACCTCCAGTGCCTAGCGTGAAGCGAGCCCTGGAGAAAGGTGTTGGTGGGACAGACGAACCAACGGATCAAAACCTAAGTCTCTGGGCCTCAGTTTCCCCATCTGTGACGGGGAGAATGGGACTAGATGCTCGTCCCTGTGTCCCTGCCTTGCCAGTGTTCCTTGCTACACGGCAGTTCCCACTGCACCCGTTGAGGTGCCCCACAGCTGGCTTCCTGAGGTGTTCAGAATCTGACCCCAATGCCAGGGCCCTGGAGTTGCAAGCCCTGACACCAATTTGCTGCCAGCCCAGAGGACCCCTCTTCCCAGCAGATTCTACTGGATCACCCCAGCCCCATGCCCACCACAGTTATGAAGAGTCTTTAGCCTCCATGATTGCTGTAAAGCTCAAGAACAAGAATGACTTACGAAGACAAGGGACCCTGGCAGGCCCAGACGTTCCGCTTGTACATGTATCTGCTGGATTCCCGTTGTTTGCACACCTGCTTGACAGTGTTCACCAAAGCTTGCGGCCAAGCCTGCTGCTCGGTGCTTACTGTTTTCCCTTGAATCAGCTTTAAGTTAGTCTACCTTTCTTCCCTCCTAACCTTCCTTCTTCCCTTCCTTTCTTTCTTCTTTCCATCCTTCCTTAGAACTTAGTCTCATTTTAACCACCAGGCGCGGTGACGCACACCTGTAATCCCAGCACTCGGGAGGCTGAGGCAGGAGGATCGTTGTGAGTTTGAGGCCAGCCTGAGCTACATAGTGAGCTTAAGGCCAGCCTGAACTGCATAGTGAGACCCTGTCTCCAAAAAAAACAAAAAGGTCTTCGTCTCATTTTAAGGTCTTCGTCTCGTTTTAAGCAACACCTTCTAGGAAATCACAGCCCCAACTTGCTGGTGCACTTGTGTATCATCTACAATTGAGCCCATTGTCACCAGTCCAGGATACTACGAGTTAGAAAATGTGGATCTTCTGGAGGTGGTTTGAAATCCCAGGTGAGCCTTTTAAAGCAAGCTTGGTGTACATGTTCAGCAGCTGCAGACAGGACATTCGACTGGTTTTTTCTCGCCTTTGCGCTTTTCTGTGGCTCTCCCATTTTTATAGAAAGTGAAGATGCTTCTGTTACTGGAAACTGTTGATGAATGTTGGAAAAGAACTAAGAGATCATTGGCCTTTTGCAAATACAGACTCGAGCCAAGCAAAGAGAGCAAGGCAAGTGCCCAAACATTTGCCAGGCACATCCAAGAGTTCTGTGTGTGAACTTTAGGAACTGCACTGAGCCCTTCAAAGCCCCACCTCGCGCCCCCTATCCAGTTCCAGTGGTTGGAAATTTCACCCCTCCTACTTGTCTCCTCCAGCTAGCTGTCACCCGGCGTGTGGGGGACAGGAAACAGGATTGCAAGATTAGCAGTGAGCCTGCTGTTCCTGCCTGACTGCTATCACTGGCTGAGTCCGCAGAGCCACAATCCCCACTTGTCACTACCTGCTGCAACCTGGGGGGTGGGGACAAGGGCCTAAAATAAATTCTGGGCAAGAACAAAACTGACAGTGACAAGGAGTTTTCCTTCAGACCAGGTCAGTTTTACTGACTGTGAGCCGGGTGTGGTGGGGCACACCTGTAATGTCAGCATTCAGGAGGCTGAGGCGGGAGTGTTACCACAAGTTCAAAGCCAGCCTGGGCTGTATAGTGAGTTTAAGGCCAGCCTGGACTGCATAGTGAGACCATATCAAAAGAAATACAGAAGAAAAACATTCCTTTTTAATGAATGTGGACTAAGATTCAAGCCCTCCAGAGGCATTTTTCTGACTCCACTCAAATCCAAGCAAGATTTATTCATGCCCATTTTACAGAGGCCGATGCCAAGAGTCCATAAGATTAAGTGGAATGTCCAAAGTCACACAGTGACAAGTGCAACTTCAGGGTTGGTCCTGGGATCATCCGCCTTCAAAGCCACTTCCCTCCCGCACCTTCCCCAGGGACACCATGGAAGGACTGGGAGTACAGGCATCTGCCTAGGTGTTTGAGTAGGTGTGCTCACCTGTGCATCCCTGCCTAGGAGTCCCTTCCTGTCTGACACCTGCCCCTCGGGTTTCTGAGGGCAGGGACCTACACATGCCCAGGAAAGCCAGGAGAGGTCCTGGAAGGAGACACCTGCTCACCATAAGGCCTGTGGCCAGGGAGCCTTCTGGGAGGGAGGAGGAGACACAAGGAGACCAACAATGGTTAGGACACAGCCGAGGGAAGAGCTGCAGAGAGCTTGAGGCAGACGGAACTTGCATGCTGAGGCGAAAAGCCAAGGAAAGCATCCAGGTCTGGGGCTTCTGCTTCAGCAGAGTGAGACAGACAGCAGGACAGAATGAGGCCAAAGCTAGGACCTGGCCAGGCCAGATGGGAAGAGTGTGGTCAGCCAAGAGGAGGCTGAACCTTCTCCTGAAGGCCCCAGAAGAGCTCTCAGCTGTGAAGTGGTCCCTCCAGTGTGTGTTTTCCAAAGGTCTGGCTGGCAGCAGCCTGGAGAATGTCCCAAGAAGAGGGCAGCAGGCAGGCTAAATCGGTCAGGAGGCCGTGGCTGGTGAGGAGGGTGGGGGCTGGGCTGTTCAGGCTGGCAGCAGAAAGCGGGACAAGGCTGAGCTGCATTCCACAAGCTGGAGTTGGGGCATGCACAAGGCCCTGGGTTGCAGCCCCACCCCCCAAAAGAGGTGGACTCAGCACAACATGGAGATGAATTAGCTGGAGGGGGTCAGATGGCCCTGTAAATCCACTGTCCCTCTGCTCTTGCCCTTGCCAGAAGAAGGGAGGAAGGGGGCGATGACAGTGTCCTCGGTGGCAGGCTGCTAGTGGGAAGCAGCCCTGCCCTGCCCAGGCTGGTCCTCTCCGTGTACCACTGGGCTGGGACTTCGCTGGCAGTGAGTAAGCAGCATTGGTGGCAAATAACTGCCAGAATGGGATGGAATTCTAAACACTCTGAGAACAAAGACTGTGGCATCTGAAGACTACAAATAATTGGGTCCTTCTCAGCTAACGTGCAGTTTTTTTAAAAGAGTCTTGCTATGCAGTTGAGGCTGCTCTTGAACTTGCTATGTAACCCAGGTGGGCCTTGAGCTCCCAGGGATCTTCCTGCCTCAGCTTCCTGAGTGCTGGGCTCACCACGGCCAACGCTATGATGCAATTTTTGTTGTCCCTGTTTCCACCAACCCTGGGACTAAATCTAATGTCGGTTTCAAAATGTCGATGCTTAAAACAGACTAAAAAGAGTTTTAAATAATACCTTTAGAAAACTGGCTATTTTTGCTACAAGAGATCACCTTATGGACACACCATCATGGAAGGGAAACCAACTACAAACCCAGGAACGCACAGGCGTGTGCTGCACACAGTCACACCTGAAGGTAAGGGCCAAGTTATTTTCCAAAAGCGTGCAGAATTAGATCTCGTAAGCCTGTCACCTAAAAATAATCTCCCCAGTACATAGTTCTAAACCCAGTGCTCAGACCACAAGGCCACAGCCTTTTGCTCTCTCTCTGGTCTCTGCCTTGTCTCTGAACGGACGTGTCTGTTCGGCTGCCTGATGCTCCCTTTGTGCGTCTTCCAAAAAGCATAAGGAAAAACATCCTAAATGACTTCATTTTATTTTGAAACACTAACCCCACCAAAAGTGGGAAGAGAGGAGGAAAAATCCCTTGGCCCAAGGCATCCAAGCTATGGAGATGTTATTTCCAATTCTCCTGCCATATGGAGAGTTTCTTTGGAAGCCTATCGAGAGGTAAAGAGAACATTTGACAAAATTGGCCGTCCTCGCTCAAGCCTTTCCAATCAGACCCGATTCCCACTCTGTTCATTTGCTCCAGCCCCTTCTATCTGTCATATCAGCGACTGTGACCACAGGATATGTAAAAATACCGAGCAATTTTCAGCACCAGCTTCCAATCCCTCGGTGCCCTGGATACCATATGGTGTCAAGTTGGTCTGTATTTCACCCCCAGGAAATCAAGTCATTAACTTCTCTCTCATTTACCAAGAGCTGTTGCCAGAAAGAAAAGCCTTCATCGGCCATGACTTATGGGAGGGAAAAGAGAAAGGGGCCCGTGGGAGGGAGGCAGCCGGGGGAAAGGCAGAAAGTGTAGCTGTGGCTCCCTGGGTCGGTACAGCAAGCAGATCTGCCCTGTACCCTCTCGCTGCTGGAAGGGTCCCCTCCTGGCACCCTGACGGGGTCAGCCACACAGGAAGTGGGGCACGGATGGATCCCAGGCCCTCCAGGCCCTCCCGTCCTCTGTGTCTGGCCTTCTTTGCACAAGAAGGCTGGTGGCAGGGGTGCGGGAGTGACATGGGGAACACGCGGAGGAGGAAGTCGGGAATTGCTTCCTACCTTTGCATTCTTGACATTCTGTGCAGCTCCATGTCGTCGCTGCCCCGGAAGCCTTTGGCGAAGGGGTTATTCTCGATCTTTAACTGTGTGATCTGAAGGAAGGAGGGAGAGAGAGGGCACGTGTTGACATTTGATTGCTACAAGACAACCTCCAGGCAGGAGCTAATAATAAGTGTCATAGAAATGTGGCCTTGGGTAACTGAGAGAAGATTAAGAGTCACAAACCGGGACGTAGCACTCCATTCAAGCGGAGGCTTTGAACAGTACCCTAGATCAAACTGCACTTAAAAGGGGAAAAGAATCTGGGTTCATTCTGCTCATTAATTTGAGTCATATTCTGGACTATTCCAGCTGGATTTATAAGTGTGTGTGTGTGTGTGTGTGTGTGTGTGTGTGTGTTACTTTTGGTGTTTGTGTTTCAAACACAATGTAGTCTTTAATATCTGCCCCGCTTCCCCCTTGGAAAATTGTGTCCCCTGGTATGGTCGCTGACTATCTGGCAGGGTGGTAATCTCCCATTTGGGGAAAAAGCATCTTGATTATTGCTTTCCAAAACCCCGCCATGCTTCATCTTAGAGTTTCACAGAAAGAATTGGTAGCCCAGGTGGAAAATGGTGCCCAATAAAATAAGTACACACAAAAAAAGAAAAGAAAAGAAACACCAACACATACAATGGTCCCATGTATGATAGCTATCTCACAGCTGCAAAGCACCATCATTCTCTCGGTAGCAAAGAGGAAGCACTTTCTGAGAAATCAGCGTTGCGACGTACAGCGCTCAGCAACAGAGCGGGATCTTTTGGCCTGTTTTGGTTCCAGGCCCAGCATTTTAATTTAATCCATCAACACATACGATACTAGTGTGAGTGCACAGTAGCGGGTGTAGGTGACAGAGCGCATCCATATGGTGTTTGCTGGGAGTATTTCCTAAAAACCGAGAGTAAATTCAGTTTTCACCAGTACAACTGCGCTACAGACATCACGGCATCGCGCCTCCATCTTCCTCATCCAGGGTTCCCTCTGCTCATGGCTGTCACAGCTATAGAGCACCGTGTGCTGACCGGCTTCATTTTTTAATTTACATCAAATCACTTTTATTGAAATTTATTTTACCCAGAAATCTACCACCTGTCTGTATGACAAACTCAAATCACTTGCCATTCGATGGAGAGGAAATGGTGATATCTAATTCTCTCCACCGGTTATATGTATTCTCTCTTTCACTGAGAGCCCTAACCCCGCAGCCTGCCTTCTCCTGGCTGCGAGAAGGGATGGGTTGCTTTGAGAGAAATATGTAACAGAAACTAATACTGAACTAAAACTAACTCTCTCTCTTTCTGATAGGAGACTACAAAAGTAATTCAAAATAGAACTAAGCCAGGCATGGTGATGCACGCCTGTGATCCCAGCACTCAGGAGGTTGAGGCAGGAGGATTGCTGCAAGTTCAAGGGCAACCTGGGCTACTTAGTGAGTTCAAGGCCAGACTGAACTGCATGATGAGACCCTGTCTCCAAAAATTTATCAGAACAGCTTTTTCCCCATGATTCCATCATATTTGAGTAGCCCTACAAACCATCTCTTCTACCCCAGTAGTATATGGACTTTAAAATCTCTATAGTAAGGATCATTAATGAATGTACCCTGTAGTCTGTCCACATGTAGCATCTATATTCTGTTTCCTGGAAGAGATGTGCTATCAGGTTTGCTTCAAACTGCATAACTGTATGATGAACATAAAATCACTATATGTGGGCCAGGGATATAGTTCTATGGTAGAGTGCTTGCCGAGATCTGCGGAGCTCTGGATCTGATCCTCAGCACTGCCAAAAGTAAACTAAATAGCTGGGCGTGGTGGTGCAGGAGGATCCCAGCACTCAGGAACCTGAGGCAGGAGGATCATTGCCAGTTCGAGACCAGCCTGGGCTACAAAGTGAGATCAAGGCCAACCTTAACTGCATAGTGAGATCCTGTCTCTAAAAGACAAAAAAAAAAAAAAAAAAAAACCAACAACAATAACAAAAAAACAAAAGTAAACTAGATAAATGCATACATGAGAACATTTTCGTAATAAAAATATATGTACAATTCACATTTTAAATTCATTTTATGATTCCAACCAAATGACATTCTAGAAAAGGCAAAGCTATGGAGAAAGTGAAGAAGGCCAGGGGTTGGAGGAGGAGAGAGGAATGGAGGGTTGAACAGATGGGACACAGAGGACTTCTAGGGCAGGGGAAGGACCTCCTTCTACTGCAGTGAGCAGTAGGTGTGCATCAGTCTGCCAGACTCATAAAGCAGGCAACAGGGGTGCTGCATCTCAGTGTAAAGACTGGCTCTTAGGGGATGGGTGAGAACATCTGCAGCAAATGTGCCTCTCTGGGGGGGGGGGGGGGATGCTGGTAGTGTCAGAGGCTGCACAGGGGGTGGGGGTTTGCGTGGGAATTCTCTGTGCTTTCCAGTTAACTTTGCTGTGAACCTAAAACTGCTGTCTTAGAAAGTCTGTTTAAATGTGCGTGCATATACGGATACTCATTCACATTCCCTCCCTCCCTCTTTCCCTCCCTCCTTGTTTTGAACTGGGCTCATTCCTGCAGCTTTCTGATCTTGTCCTGATTCTTCAGCATGAGTAGAGAGATCCACAAAACCCCCTTAGAAAACCATCTTTAAGATGCACGCTCCTGAATCCAGTTATATTTGAAGATTCTAAGGGCCCATGACCTGGGGAGGCTTTCTTTGCCACTCAGACTTTGCCACAGCAAAATACAACCCAAGGAAGGGCAGAATATTTTCAAACTCACAAAAGTTAAGTACAAACCAGATTGTTTCCATAGGGGCAAAGGTAACTGTAAACCTTACTCCCTCCTGGTCCCTGCCAGTGCTGTAGACAATGAGGACAATTCAAGGTTCAACAATTCGTGGCCAGCCCCTCAGGTCACTGCTCCAACAAGAACTAAGGGCCAAAAGTTGCCCCGAGGGGGGAAAAATAAAAAGGAGGTGTGAGTTGTAATTGTATCAGCGAAAACCTTGTGCCCAAACCATTTCCTTACACTTCCAACAGCTTCACTACTACCTTCGCTGCCCCCACCCTGCAGTGCTGAGGGTAGAACCTAGCTCTCCACCCCTGGACTATACTCCTAGCCCACAGCTACCTAATTCTTGTGCTGATTACCATAGCTTGCAAAGTTCTGTCCGTATAGCAAAAGCACAATTTGCTGGACACACACTCGGGTGCGGTGACTGTACACCTTTCTTTTAGAGATTGAGCATTGATGCCTACAGGGCCAGAGAATTATCCCTGAGCAGTGTTTACCTGCAAGCTTCTCTGCAGGTGAAATGCTATCTCCTTTCATACGTGTCCACCGACACTATAACCTGCCTACAAAACTCCCTTCCTAATAAGCTACTCATGGGTACCCAGACCACCACACCTGGATGGCCCAGGTCTACCAAAGGCCTCCACTGAAATGATTTCTATTCACAGAATAAATGTACTCTCTCCAGAATGAGCATAAAAATGGATATCCGG
Organism: Dinomys branickii; assembly: GCA_004027595.1. NCBI lineage: Eukaryota > Metazoa > Chordata > Mammalia > Rodentia > Dinomyidae > Dinomys > Dinomys branickii. The sequence continues at coordinate 54,963 of PVLD010011060.1, read as the reverse complement.
GGGGAGGGATGGGTGGGAGAAAACAAATATAAATACCAGCTCCAACTGGTGAGACAGAGGTTGTAAAAATTAATGAGAATAATTGTTGTGAATTCTTGCTTTTAGAAAAAAAAATAAAAAGCTTCTTGAGAGCCAAACATCTTAATTATGTCTCTCCATTAGGGGTTCATTTCCTGGTCCCGACCAGAAAGTTCATACCTCATAAATATGGGCTCCACGCACAATGATTTAAGCAGGAGGAAAATGCCTTTTGATGGGAAAGTAAGTTAGTATCGGGGGACAGACGTGCTCGCATACATGGGCATTGTTGCAAGAGCGGGAAATGAAATGCCCACGTGACTTTTTTAACACCTAAATATTTCTAGGGTTTGCTCTGAGAGCTGCTGACAAGTCCAGCGAGGACTTTACAAAAACGTGTTTCACAGAGCGAATGTCGCTGGGGAAGATTCCAGTTTTTAAATATCTTTTTCAAGCTGTCAACCATCTGGGGAAATAACTCCCAAATCCATCTTGGGAGTGCAGCTGGGCTGAGGAAATACGTCTCGTCATTAGGAGCCCTGGGGTCCCCGGGTGTGCAGACGCTGCCACATACTTCCCTCCACCTGGGACCTGCGTCCACATGGAGAAAGAGCATCCTGAATGCACTGAGCCCTTTGACCCAAAAGTCTGGAGGCCAGTGTTGGCCAGATTTGCCCTGACTCTTGAATCACATGGATCTCCCTTCTTTCCCTGCTCCTCTCTCCAAAGCAAAACGCTAAGCGAATAGTCCTCGATGTTGATGGCATGTTCAGGGAATGGACCAAAGAAACCACAAGCGCTAACACTGGTAATTATTTTTCAACCACAGTAATAAAAACTCACTGAACATCTTAGTGTTTTAGATTCAAAAATAGCCAGGGAGCAACTCTAGTGGGCCAAGAGTTTTCCAGAGTCTGCACCTTGAATGGAGTCGTCCTGCTAATAATAAACTCATCAGTCAGGCAGTCAGCCAAAGGCTCCGGCTCCTTATTCACGGAGATAATCTCAGTTTGTCCTCACAATTCCAGTAGGTAAGTGCTTTTATTACCCCCATTTTATAGACAGGAAAGCTGAGTTAAGCGCTCCACCCAAAGCCAAGCAGATCTGAATCCAAGCAGTCTCCTCCCCCTGCCCGACCCCCAGACTCCACCCCTTAGCCTACATTGAGTAAGAATTCAGCTGGCTTCAACCCATGAAGTCAGAAGTCTCAACACCTAGCCCAGGTGGGACAATAAAGCCACGAGGCTGAGTCTGCAGATCCCATGCAGCCCCGGCCACTTCGTTGGATCACACATCATATATCCACATGGGAAAGGCCTGTGGAAGCCCTGCGACCGCCTGCAGAAGTGCCCTACTTCGGACTTGCTCCCCACATGGAGAGCAGGTGCCTTTGGCACAAGAATACAAAGCTAGAGGAAAAGTTTCCATGGGCGACAGAAAGCTCTCCTAGGAGATCCCTCTTCTGCATGGCCAGGAGTCTGTCAGGCTGGCCCAAAAGACCTTTCTAGGCAGCTCAGTATACTGGACTCGCTGGTCCAACCCATAAAAATGAAAAAGCAACTCTAGGTATAGTCATCCAATACCCACCTATCCAAAAACATAGCTGGAAACACACACTGTTGGATGGATGAGCGCAGAGACACACCATACCCTATGTTGTACCTACAATGCACACAGACCCGCCAGTTCATTAGGCGTGCTTTTGTGTACCTGGACCCCTAAATATGGACATCAGGGAAGGCATTTCTAGAAATTGAGGGGCACTGGCTACAGTCGTGAGCCTGGGTGATGGTTTTATTGTGTGTGTGTGTGTGTGTGTGTGTGTGTGTGTGTGTGTATATATATCAAACAGGAACTGGTACACATATGAAGCTGTACACATCCCCTGCAGGAAGTGTCTGTATGCAGCTCTGCAGTAGAATGTAGAAGGCCCTGAGGTCTATCCTGAGCACACAAAAAAATAAAGAGAAACCCTAAATGGTATACTATAAATACTACCTGTTAGTGTAGGATAATTATGCCTTAATCGACCTGTAAACAAGGTACAAGAGGGAGAGAGGCCAGAAAGGCCTAGAGTGTAGGAATTTCTCCCCAAAGGACTTGAGCACCCATGGTTTTTTGCATGTCATATGTCCACCTCTTCCTGTCCTTTGAACATGGACTTCCTTGGAGGTATCAAAAAAATGACTGGATGTACTTTGGGACACTCTGTCAGGTCCGGGAGGTTCTAAGAACCTATATATGGGGGCTTGGGCTTCCTCCTTCTTGCTATTTTTTCTGGTGACCACTGCCACAAAGTTACATGTGGGTTTGCAGCCACCATGGAGCAAAGAGGTGTCTGCAAGCCAGACTCAAATGGACCCAAAATAGTTTTACAAATTTTAGACTGGGTGTTGGGCTTGGGTATTTTGCTCTTGCTGCTTCAGCAAGGGGAGGGAACTCAGG
>PVLD010011060.1:0-50000 GCA_004027595.1 Dinomys branickii | reverse complement strand
ACTGAATGGGCAAACTGCTGCATTTAAGGGCCTGAAAAATCTGCCTTGTTTTTTCCCCAGGATGGCAAGCTGGAGCGGCGGCGGGGCCTGTCTCAGTGTCTTTGATTATTTGCATTGATGACCCTGGGGCAGGATTCCGGGACCAACCCTGAAGACCCTGGGAGTGGGGGCAGGCGAGCAAGCCCTCAGCCCTGCAGCTCCGGACCTGGCCTCAGGCTCTAATCTCTGGCTGCCGGGGCGGGCCGCCTCCCTGGCCGATAGCGACGCCGGCCGACCGGGGTGGCGTGGCGACAGAGAGACGCAGTGGGGCCCCGCCGGCTGCCACAGCCCCCAGCCAGTGCAGCCATCGTCCCGGCTTAGCCAAATTGCTTTGATGGCTGGGGACAGGGCAGAGACATCAGCTTGAGAGTGATCTAATGGCTCCTAATTTCATTAGGGGTCTGGATTAAAAGCCTGAAGGCTGGGGTCACGCACTTCTCCCTCTTCTAAACTATTCTGAAGGACCTGAAACTCACAAGGGTGCCTCAAGCTTGGCGACAGGGCTGTGCCCCTTGCCTAGATGTCCACCCCAAAGTCACAGATTCAGGAAACCAGAGGGAAAGGTAGGAGCTGAAATGGTACTGGGTCTGGTCCCACTCCAGGTAGGGTTCCAGGGAGGTCCCTGCCCCAATGGTCCCAGCCCCAAGAAGGACCCCAGCGGGGAGAACTTGAAGGGACCTTTATGCAATGGTCCCATTCCTTACAGGAAACCAAGAACCTGGAGGAGAACCCTGGCCAGCCAACACCGGGGGAGCTGTACGTCATCTCCTCTCATTGTCCCCAGGAAGCCATGTGCACCCTTCAGAGCCCTCAGAGCCCTCCAGGTGGCACAGAAAGGCAAGGGGACTTTCTCTTCCCAGGCCATCCCCCCAACATTCTCACCACCCAAGTGCACGTGTCACTGGGGCCGTGACCACTCCCACCCAGCCACTCCTTTTCGGTGCTCATCTGTTCTCCACTTCTCCCTGGAGGAGCTGGTGGGACTGAGCCACCTTCAGAATTAGTGGGATCTAACCTCAAATCTTTGTCCCCAAATACCAACTGTGTGACCCTGGACAGGTCACCTCCCGTCTCCTGGGGGGGCTCTGCACAAAGCCTGAGCACTTTCTCCTTCCTTTCTGTGCTGCCAGAGCAATGAGCTCATTTGCAGGGTGGGGGCATCAAGGCGAGGATTCTCCGAGTGGAATTCGGAGCCTTCCAGTGACTGTTCCAGTGAAGACATTTAGGGACATTTCCTCCCACATCGGTGTTCTGTTCTTCAATTTCTTTGCAGAAGGGGAATGCTGCCCTATGAGAATCCACTAAAAGCTGCACGCTGTCTTGCACAGGGGGAGGGGCTTACACACTGGACCTCCTGCATGCAGTTTTGGGGAATTCACACGGCCCTGCTCGTGGGCCAGTGGAGACTCTGGCTTACATGCTCTAGTTGGGTGGGGAGAAAGCCAGACACGTGGAGGAGGAAGAAAAACAGATCTGCAACAGCATCCAGCTAGAAAGGGACACTGGTGCCAGGTTTGCCTCCACTGCGCCCACCTGCCACCTGGAAATGGCAAATGAACTGGGCAGGTGACATAGGCTCTTTCTCATCAGGAACTTCCAATAACAGTACAGCAGGACTGGGAAGGGACAGGATGGAAACAGCTCCTACCCCTCACCTCTCATAGGATGGAGCCCAACTGGTTCCCCAGGCCTTAGGGTGTGGTTTGCATCATTCCACGACGCCCACGCTGCACCAGAGGCAGAAGCCTGGGTGCGAGGGCCCCACCCTCAGCCCTGGGCCAGCAGAACTGGGGAACATGTCACCAGCTGCCAGGGGCAGACAGACCCAGAAACGGACCACAGGGAAAACGGCAGGGAATGCACCCTCTGAGCAGGAAGATGGTGAGGACAGAGAGCGAGATAAACAGAAAGAGGGGAAACAGAATGAGGGCAGGAGTAGGTAAAAAAAAAAAAAAAAGAAGAAGAAGAGATGCAAAACGTAGGAGAAAAAGAACAGAGAAGTTGAGATAAAAGAAATGGTGGGGGAACTTGAAAGAAGCGGAGAGGACAGGGTTTGGGCAGGGAAGGCGTGAGGTGCAAGGGACTCACATGCCCGAACGGGTCCAGGTGGTTATTGGTGAGCTTCAGCTTCTGGAAGGAGACCAGTTGTCGCATCCAGTGTGCCCCAGTGGCCGGTGAGTCTGGGTGCACGTAGAGGCGGCCGGGCATGGCGGGCTCAGCCTTGCCAGTCACGGACCTAGACCAAGGAGAGGTGTCAGCAACCTCGGGGGCCTGCAGTGGCCTGACCCTTGCCTCTCCTTTCTGGGGTCGCCCAGATGCCCCTGAGCGCCCTGTGTGTGACCAGCAAGCTCCCAGCCCGACTCCTGTTTCGACCTCACTCTGCCCCAGTGCCAGCAACACTAGGGACCTCGTAGCCTCCCTCTGCCCACCAACAGTCTGCGGTTTCTGGATGTCTGGGCATGTAAAAAACCTTGAAAACTCTTTAAGTGTTTTGGGGGTGGGGGGCTTCCCCTTCCCACCTCTGTACTATTGGCCACCTCAGGAGCCACGGGCCCATGCAACGGACCTCTCTTCTTTCTCTTTTCCAGCACCAGTGCCACGGGCCGGTTTTTGCCATTTAATTTTTTTTAAATGTTCAAAGCAGGTAACTCATAAAAAAATAGCTGTAAAAGGTTTTATGCCTCCAGAAATACATACAGCACTTGGTAACGATGCGCTTAAAAAAAAACTACAACCCATAAGTGCAGCAATACATAGAGGCAGCTCATTTGCTCCAAGCCTCAATTTTCTGGTCTACAAAATGGGAGTTAATACTAGCAGCTGGTCCTTCCTTTGGGGTGATCTGCAGCACGGGAAAGGCGTGCACAAGCCAGGAGCGCACAGCGGGAGCTAGGTGCTGGTTCTGTGGCTCCCTGCCACACCAGCGCCTACCATTTATTGTCCGCGAACTTGTATCTGTGGTCATCGGCCGGAACAATGTCCATGAGGAGAATGTACTTGGTTTTGGGATTAAGGCCGGTCACCTTCACTTTGTAACTAGGAAACATCCGCCTAGGAGAGGGACAGGGGGCAGGAGAGAGAAGGGAAGGAATTAACGCCCGTATTCTGAAGAGCACGTCCAGGAATTTTAACGGAAACAGCAGCTCCTTGAGAAACAGAGGCCAGAAAGTTGGCCCCGCTCCACTCTCCCTGAGATCCACCCCGGGTTTCCCTTGAAGTTCTGGGGAGAAGAGCAAAGGCCAGGAAAGATGGAGGTGAGGTGCCTAAAAGGACTGCAGAAACCCAGGCTGCAGCTTAGAGAGCCTTGGTTTTGAAGATGCCCGAAAGGGGACCCCCTTTCTGCGCTTTCTAAATGCTCCCTTCTGAGCCCGACACCTACTCTTTGCGGGAAATGAAATTCATTAGGTTCAAAGCCAGCCACCTCCCCCCCACAGGTGTTCCGTTCGTCCCTAACACCCCCGTGTGCGCCCTCGGGAGAGACCCACGCGGGTGTGCATCTGCCTCCCCTCTCCGGAGCTGGGGGTTAGCGGGTGGTTTTCGGGGTGATCCCCAGTGTAACCCGACGGGTGCCGGGCCCTTGTATTTAGCGGGAGTGTATTCCTAAATGTTCCACCACTTCCTCCAAGGGGCCTAGCACTCAGCCCAGCAGGCCTAACATCCTCAGTTCTCAGCGAAGAAATTACAGACCTATCTGGATTTGGAAGGAGCTAGGGCCTACGCTGGGATGCAGGGGCTTAAAAGCCGGTGGTACGCAAGGGCGCGGTTGGAGAACCCTGGGTTAGCAACCTAGAGCGCTCCCAGCTCCTTTCCCGCCTCGTGAGGAGTGCGCCCGCGAAATCAGGGGTCTGGAGGCCGGCTCAGGCGAAAGACCCAGTCGCTGGACCTCCCCTGGCCCGGCGTTGGCGGGGAAGGGCGACCGAGGCCTCGCCCCGAAGCCGCAAAGCCCGGGCCTGGAGTGTTTACACGCCCGCGCGCGATTGCAGGCGGAGGCGCAGGCGCCGGAGACCTTGCAGGCCTTTTATAGTTAAATCTTCTCGGCTCGGGCGTGGGGGAAGAGGAGCCCAGCTGAGTCTTCGCTTCCTCGGCCGGGGGAACGAGAAGAGGACCTCAGGGCCTCGGTATAAACACAACGCGCGCCTCCCAGTTCACTCCGGCTGTGCGCCGAGCAGGGAGCCGACATTGTTTAATTCCAAATAATAATAAATGTCACTGGTGTCAGTTTATTGCGGGAGGCTTTGGCTGCAGAACTGGGGGCGTCTGGAGAGTGGGCTCCACCCTACGCCTTCACACCGTCGGCGGCTGGGGCCGAGCCCCGGCCTCTCCGCTGCACCCGCCTGCTCTGGGCAGCCTGGGGGCTCCCGCCGGTGGCACGCGCGCAGGACCAGCCTGCAGGGGCGGGGATGGGGCATGCATGGGGCGAAGCTGTCCGTGCCCACGCACACTCCGGGGCGCAGAGCTGCGGGACCCTGGCGCCCCCCTCCACGAGTCTAACTTTTGTAGCTAGGGCGCGCGAGCTTGGAATGGAACTCTGGGGCGAGAGCTTCCCCCAAGCCGCCGTGTTTATCGGTGTCTGTGTATAGAGCTCTGCCGAGCTCCGGTTCACTTTCAAAGGCTTCGCCCGCTTTCTGTAAACAATGAGCGAGGTAGCGAATATATTCAACAACCCAGAGTTTGGCAGTGGCGCAGGACCCTGGAACCGCTCCAAGGTCGGCGGGTGGGGCGGGGCGGGTTGGGGGCGAGGCCGGAGCCCGAAGTCTACGAAATCTAAGGCCCTTCTCTCCGTCTTCTGTTTTCCCGTTCCCTCTTTCTTTCCTCCTCTCATTACTAATCCGTCCAGAGAGCACGGTCTCCGCGCTCTATTTGTTTTGTATTTGAGGTGGAAGAAATAAATGCCCTGTGTCTAGAGTTCAAGGTTTAGACATTTTCCTCATTCTTCTGAGAACCGTGGACGATCTCTCCCTGTGCCCCTTTGACCTGAATCGAGTCAAACAAAATATTCGCGTTCATTCTCTCTCCCTCTCCCTCCCTCCTCTCCCCGCGGTCCTCTGTTCTGTTTTCTTCTGCCCCCCCTTCACGTCTCCCTCGAAGGCAGCTTGTCTTGGCTCCTACCGTCTCCCCATAGACAGCTCACCTTCCAGCTTTGGTAATGATCATTTCCGTGCCCACTTCGTGGAACTTCAGCCACAGTTCTCTTTCGTGCAGAAACACCTTGATTCCTTCCATACCCTACAGTAAGCGGGAGAAAAATCACAGCGGAAAGCCTTGGTAGGGAGGGTCATTCCTTCCCCGCACTCCGGGAGAACCCACACTACTTCGCCTCCTCAGAGCCTGAGCCTCAGAGAGTGGCTGTGCCCAGGAACCTCCCCCCCCCCGCCACCTTCTCCTTCAGTCCAGAGGGTTGTCCAGCAACTCCTGGATCCCACAGCATCAGGCTGTCACCTAATGCCACCCACCAACATAACACTTTGGAGAAGTCAACCACGGGAGTGCTTGAGAAATACTGGGGAGGACAGACTGGTCGATTCCAATCTGGCTGAGATACTGCTGGGGCGGGGGGAACCTCCATCTAGAAAAACCCACCAGGACCTTCTTGTGTAGACATCCACGTGTCCACTCACAAAACATACAGATGAGCAAATGGCATGTGCGGATGGTGTGCGCAAGTTTCCCTCCGATTACAGTGGGAGCAAATGCGAGCATACCTTAAACCTTCAATTTAAAAACGTTTACATTATGACACGTGTCCCCCCCCCCGCCAGGCTCAGAACAACAACAAAACGATTCTCAGGGTCCGTGTTACTAAACTTCCCAGACCCTCCCTACATCTAAGGCCATTCACTCCCAGCAATTTTGATAATAGGTGATGGCTGAAGCCGTTTAGCTAAAAGTTGTTTTACATCATCGAAGCAAAAAATAATACCAAGTATTCGTTTTCAAGTAAATTAGTCATAGTACAAAAAGAGGATTCCCTTTTCCTTCAAAAATTCTGTAAGTTTCCCACACAGGCTGTGCTCAGGATAGCTGCTTCTGTAAAAATGCAAGTACTTTTTTTTTTTTAAATGTGAAGGCGGAATTTACGAAAAAATCCTAGGACGACAAGGAAATCCCAAAGAAGCATTTCAGCTATGTGAATGTGTGTCTTCTGGCCAAGTCACCCTGCTTTGCGCCATGACACTTATTATAAAATCATGGGGTCTGCTAGGGCCCCTCCAGCACCCATTGCTGCCAGGTTTAGGGAGCTGGGAGCCAGAGGAGTTGAGTGCCGTCCTTGTGCTCTCCTGGCCCAGCCGCGTGTGCTTCTCTGCCTGCGAGGGTACAATAGCCACCAGGCTCCCACCACAAGACAAATGGCGCAGCAAGCTGGGGCCCAGGCGGGCTTAGAGGTGAAGGCTACAGAGGCTCTAAAGAAGGGTCAAGCCATCGCTCACAAGGGCTTGGAGCGACTACTGACTTGGTCCTTAATAAGGGGCTGGGGCCAATTCTGCACTTAGTGCGTTGGGGGAGAAAAAAATACTTGGGCTATTGTTAGCTGACCCCAAATAGCTAGGTAATTGAGACTTTTCCAGCAATTTAAATAAGTCTCAAAAATCCTCAGGCCATAAAGATAATCATCCCAATAATGCGGATTGCATTATAATGGAATTTGGGGTGACCAATATGCTAGAATTTTGGGAGACAGGGCAGAGAACAGTAGGATAGAGTGGAAAAACAAGGAAAGAGGACAAGACTGGGGGGAGATTCTCACTCGCAGGAAGGACAGAGCAGGGAAGCCAAACTTGGCTTTGGTCTCTGTGAAGGGCGGCCAGAGCAAGATCTTACCTGCTGGGTGAAGGCAGCCTGTGGAGATGAGGGAGACTTGCTGGGGGCCCCTAAGGCATTCTCAGCTTTGGGATCACAGGACAGGTCTTTTGAATCAGGCTCCAGAGGTGTGTGCGCCAGGCCGAAGCCCTCATCCCCGTCAGCCATGGTGCGCCCTGGAGCTGGCGCCCGCGCAAGGTTCCGCTCTGAAAGGAGAGGGGAGAGAGAGTTGGAGAGTGCAGTCCTGGTAACAGGGGGACAGTTAGGTCTAATTTCCAGCCCTTCCGCTCCTAGCTAAAGGAGGAGGCTGCAGAAAGTCCTGTTATTATCATCATCACGGTAGTGGTCCTCATTACTATTACTTTCTGAGCATGCACACCCTCTCTGGAAAGGCCCACATCGGAGCCGGAGGAGAACCCCTCGTCGCCCCTGCGCAAGCTCTGGCGATAAGCAAGCTGCCCGTCAAATTTGTCCGAACTCTTGCAAGAGCCAATAAAGATAAGGCGTCGATATTTTTGGAAACCATTGGGTACTAACCAAAAACCAAACCAAACAAAAACCCAGGGCCCTTTAGAGGATTTCTCTTGTCCGTCCATGTACAGGAAGCCAACGGAGCTTTTTATGAAACCTTACGAAAGGAACGTATGTCTGCAGCAGACCAAATGCCCTAAATAACCCGCCTCTTGCAAAACCAAAAGCAGAGGAGAAACAGGACGTGCAAATGGAGACACCAGTTTCCAAAAGAGAATTCCCGGCATCTTTAACAGACACGGGCCTGAAAGTGGAAAGCTTTTTAAAATTAAAAGTCCTCGCCTTCTGCCAAACTTAAGCATGACCTGTCAAAAATAAGTACAAAGTAGCTGTATGGAGACCCAGGGAAGAAAATGACAGCAGTAGGTCGGAGAGGGGAGAGCGCCCAGGCGCCCGGGTGAGCGGTCTACGGGCTTTCTAAGCTCAATCCCCAGGCGCACATTTTTTAGAGCTTCCCTGAGCTGTGGGCCTGGCTGGAGGCTAGAGGGGTCGAACTCCGTCCCTGATTAATGCTGGTTACAGGTACCGGACTGCCGCCAGGTCCGCTGCAGCAGGGAGCACGGCCGGGTTTTGCAGGACCAAAGGACGGAACTCACAAAGCCACAGCCGCAGAGAGGTTGCAGCCGGCCTCCTACTCTCCGATCTTCCAATCGCCTGGCCATTCCCAGAGAAGGCTTCGTACCGCCAACTCGGCCGAAAACACGAGGAGTCCTCCGGAAAGCAGTGCGAGCCGCGGCCCCCGCGACCCTAGCAGTCGCTTGGGCCAAAGACTGGATCCCACCCTGGTCTGCCGGGGCCCAAGGTCTAAAGATGGGGCCGAAAGAACGGGCGTCTGAGGCCCGGTCCTCAAGCAGCTTCTTTCCCGTTGCCCTTGGAGTTTGGAGGAGGCAGCGGTGGGAACCCTGCGTTCTGCTCACAACAAAAGAAAGCAGGGCTGGCGCCCCCCACATACGCTCCCGTTCACTCCGAGCGGCGGATAGAATCCCACCCCGCGCCCTTGCCAGGGTCCGGGGAGCTCGGCGCTGGCAGAGAAGAACAAGATGCGGTTTGACAGAACCAGGCCGCGCTCCCTGCGAGCCGCAGCTCCGCTCCTCCGGCCTCGGCCGCCTCCCGGGCTCCGATCGCCGGGAAGGTCCGGGCCGCGCCACCCTCCGCACCCGGGCTCTGCAGGGCGCCGAGCGAGGCCGGAGTCCGCTGTGCGCGCCCCCGCGAGCCGACTCCGCGCGGAGCTCCCACCCGAGCCGGCCCAGCCATCTTCCCGGACGGTTACCTTGCTCGCTCGGCGGGGCCGGTGCATTCACCACGTCCCCTCCTCCTCCTAGCAGGGAAGCCGGTAGTGAGGCGGGGGAGCAGGCATGGTGACTCCGGGCTTCACGCTGGGGACCGCTCACCCAGCCTGAAGGATACAGCCGCCCGCAAAGCAGCCGCCCTCGCTTCAGCTTAGGCGGCGACTGCCCACCTCTAGCACACACCTCCTCCGCTCGCTGCGCTCCCTGAACGCTTCCAAGCTGTCAGGCGCCAGAAGGGCTCCCAGAATCACAGAGCAGCGGCTCTCGGAGGCCCCACAGCCTAGCTGCGTAGTCCCCAGGGCTGCACTCCTCCTCGACACCGGGGAAGAAAGGTTGGGGGAGGAGAAAGTCCGGAAAATTTTCTGAAAGGCGAAGCGCTGCTTTCAGGGTTAACGGTCCGGAATTCGAGGTAAAAGCGCTCTCCGCTCTCTCTCTCGCGCTCTCTCTCTCTCTCTCTCTCTCTCTCTCCCGCCTCTCTTTCAGAAACGCAAGCCAGCTCTGCTGAGCACAGTGACGCTGAGTTACATTGATGCTTACAAAGTACTGAAATCGCCCATCCAACTAGCTTCCACTACACACTGCCTCTCTCTCTCTCTCTCCCTCTTTCCCTCCCGCTCTCCCTCTCCTCCTCCCACCCTCTTCTCTCCCTCTTCCACCTACCACTTTTCCCGCTTTTCCACTAGATTTCCCAAACACTCAGCTCACGATGGGATTCTCCAGCCCAGACCTGCTGCTCACCCCTCCCCTCCGCCCCGTTCCCCACCTTCATCCATCTGCGCTTTTCTGAGCTGGTGGTGGCTGCAAGAAGCATGCACAAATCATGGCAAACCCTTCTCCCCGGGAAGTACAGTAATCCCCACGATCGGGCCCTGCCCGAAACCAGGTCTGAAGGTGCTGGGAGAGCAGCCTCACCCCCGTTCTCTCTCTCCAGGGCTGACCTCGGGCCAGCTTCGTGACGCCGCGTGGCCACAGGATCCTGGGCTGGCCGCCCTGCCGTGTCTTCTGCAGCCCCAACTCATCACCCCACTCTTAACCACTGGGGATGAAGGCACCTTAGGGTGAGGACCAAGATCAAAGATGCCAAGAAGTCATCCTTGCAGTGGGTCCACACCCCACCCCCACCCTGCTAGGGCCACCAGACCACCGGCTGAAGGTGTACACAAGGCAGTGCCCAGCCTTATTAAAATAATCAAACAGTCACCGAGACTGGCCGGAGTTTTCATCTCTCTGTGCTCCTCTCCCTGCCCTCGACTCTGAAATGAACTGTTTTGAGGGTGAGTGAAGAGGTCAGCAGAAGCAGAAACACAGTCAGTAGGTCTCTTGAAGCAGACTCAGAGTGGGGCACCCACTCTTGGGGCTGGGAATAAATGGCAGAGGTCCTGTCCTGCTTCCCACTCCTGCACCCCTTTGTCCTGCTCTTTTCCTGGGCTCCACTGGAAACTGGGTCTGGAGACAGGGATGAAGGGAGGAGAGGTGTCCTGAGGTCGGCAGTGCTTGTAGCCCAGGTTCCTCCAACTTTCCAGACGGGGCCACCAGGGAGAAAACCAACCCTCTACCTTCCACATTTGTTTTTAAACAGACCTTGGCCAGGGCAATTCATGTAATTTGTGAAAACATCTTTACTTCCAAAAAGTCAGCTCCAGGCCTCTGAGCTTGCAGAAGAGGTGCCCAAGATGGGGACCAAATCAAAACCAGAATGAAGAAACAAGCATGGCGGCAAGATGAGACTTAATCCCTTCTCTCTGGTAGAAGGAAGGGGAAATCCAGAAAGATCACTCCAATCCCTTTAAATTCACAGAGACTTGGTGGATGAAATTAATTCCCATAAATAATCTGCAGACCCTTCCCAAGAGGGAAGCTCTGGACTCCTCCAAATAATTGCCCAGCCAGATTTGCTTAGTTCCCGGAGACAAGGCATCGAGAGGGCTACCTAGCAAAACTGGGGTTATTAAACAGGGAAGGGGCACAATCCTTCCCTACCAGTCACACCTGAGCTCAAAATTCGACAGCGTGATCGTCTGCAAGGTAGGGTGAGGGGATTGAGCAAGGTGGGTAGGAATGGGCGGCCAGGGGTCCTGAGGCAGAGGAAATGTAGAGAGAGTTTAGTTCTCAGGGCCCACACTCACCTCCAAAAGTCCCACCTCTTCTTTCTTGTAGAATCCAGGAGTGTACCTCACTGAGGCTGAGGCTTCAGGGCTTGAAAGGACCCCAGAAGCAACCCCCCTCTTAGGTCAGGCTTCTCTCCAAAGTCTGTCCGGATGGACGAGCACAGTACCTCCCAGCTCGTAGCTGGCTTGTGGTCTCTAACAAATTAAATATTACTGTTTATTACCAGGCATACCCCAATAAAATAAAGAGGCAACCAGGCGATACGGACTATCTCACCAGCCCCTGCACCTATAGGGCTTGGAGACGTCACGAGTCACGCAACAGGCCCGCGCTGTCACGCTTGATTTGGGGGGCAGCAGTGGGAGGCTCGCATCTCGGTCTTCCTCTCTCAATCCTGGTCCTCGAAGCCTCAAGTCCAGGATGCCTTGGCCCCAGGGAATAAATAAAGAAACAAACAAACCCAGAGCCCTGGGGGTGGGGGAATGAGGTGTTGAACATAGACACAAATAAAGCCAAGACTGATTTTCTTACAGAGAAGGAGAGGAGGGGGCGCTTAGAGAAGCGAGGTAGGCGCCCACCTCAGCCCCCTTTGGAAAGAAATCGAGTTGTTAGGAGGAATGAGATCTCTTGCAAGAGGCAAGGGTTTCTTGGCATTAATTTTTTTTTTCCTGAAAGGGAGCTCATCTCCCTGCAAACGCATGTGGAGGAGTTTCTCCCCGGCTTGAGTTTGGAGCGAGATAACCACGCGCCCAATTGCAGAACAGCACAGCGTAATTACTGGGTCATTGCGGAGGGGAAACAAGAAACCGAGAAGTTCCCAGGGAGAAAGAGAGTTGCCCGAGATTTTCTTGCAGACAGAAAAGGCCTTTGCGAGAAGGCTCCTTTGACCAGGTCCGGAATTGCAAGTTGTCGCACAGTGGCCCGGCTGGGGGTGGGGCGCGAGTGGGTGGTGGAGCGAGGGTGGGGTTGTGAAGCACGATTTCTGCAAAGAAAAATCACAGCGCCGGTCCCGCACAGGGACAAGGCATTCTATTTTGTTCTGTAATGACGATGACGACAATTATTTCTAGTCTGATCAAAGGGCTCAATTTCTAAGTAGCCTGGTGGCTGTGCGCAAGCTTTTGCGCGCCATTGGAGATCTTCGAGGTTGAGTTGCGAAACGCACCATGTAGACGCCCCTGGCAGCGCCGAGGGAAGAGTTGGGCCTGCCCAGCACAGAGCCAGCGCGCCGGGCCTTCTGGAAGGGTAAGTTGCTGGCCCGCCCAGGGGCCCCGAGGGAGCCAGGCCTCAGAGTCTGGACTTGACCCCAGTTTCAGGGTTTGATTCTGGGTTTTGCGCCCCGACAACCCCTAGGGCTTTCCAAAGCCTGGCCTGGCTGCAGGCCCGGTCTACCCAGGATAGAGCGGCGGCGAAATGTGCAGGGACGCAGTCCGCCGAGCAGCTGCGGGAGCCAAGGTCAGGCCCGCGGGGACAGCGGGCAGTGGCTTCCAGGACGGTCGCGGGCGCCCGCGCCAGCCGGGCCGCAGACACAGCCGCTTCCAGCGAGCAGAACCCGCGCCCTCCTCTGGGCCGAGCTGCGGTGCCTTCGCTTTCGTTTCTCAAGGTCCTAAGTACCTTTCCCCAAATGCGAGGCCTGTTGGTGCAGCCAGCTCTTCTAGGAGCTGCAGCGCAGCCCAAAATGAAATTCTTCGTCGGAGCCCCCGTTCTGATGAGTACCCAGGTGGTCTGTGGGCCTAGGTAGGCCAGAGGCCGAGGTCTTGGCCCCGCTGGGCAAAAGGGAAAAAGTGAACTGAGTGGGGCGAGTTCCTTCCAGTTTGACTCCTGTCTTTCAAATCCGGCCGGAATCGCCTGGTCTAGCTCGAAAAAGATCCTGGAAGCCCGGCTCTCCAGGGCTGCATCCCACTGAAGAGCACGGTTGGATTTTACAATCGCCATCTTTCCCCGATCGTTTGGGCAGTCGACGCTGGATCCTGCTGCAACACACACCTCCCTCCCTTCTTTCGGAAAAATGATGCTTCCCCAACGAACCTGCTCCCAGCTCAGTTTTCCCGTGAAGTGTATTGTTCTCCTTTCCCAAACTCCCGCCCTGATTTTAATCCTGCAATGGCTGGGAGAGATTGGAACAGTATTTTTTTTAATTAAAAAAAAAACAAAAGGAGTGATGGCTGTCGATCCGTCTTCCATTTTTCGTCTGTTTTTAAAGAAAGTCACATCCAACACTGTTGTATTGTTGTCCTCTCAAAAGAGAATAGACTCCTGTCCACCTCTCTCAGGATGCCCCTGTCCCTGCCTCATCCACTCCGGGTCTCCTCCTGGGGGCGGACAAAGTACAGAGAAGTGCAGATTGCACTGGGAAAATTAATAAGAATAAGAACAACCATAGAAGCGATGACAAAACTAAACTTTGACCAATTTATTTTGCAAAAGAAACGGGTCAGGGCGAGGGTGGGAAATTTCCTCTTTTCTCAGGAGGTCACTTTCCCTCTTGCCTAGTGAGATCTGGCTCTGTTAGATTTTTTCCAGGACTACAAGAGTTCCCTTCTCAATGTTTTATTCGGCCCCTACTTTCCTCCCTTTGACCTGAAATCTCTGGGAAGAGCACTGGCTGCTGCAGCAGCTGTTAACCTTATTATTATTCAATATGCAGTGTTCCCTCCAGTATTTCTACCCCCCAAAAGCCCTATGCTCGTTGCTCCCCGCATATGCAAGTGTTTAAGAACTATTCCCCGCTATCCCCCAAAGTTTGGTGGACGGCATTTTGTCTTTGTGCTGTTGTTTTCTTTCCTGCTAAGCATAATGAGAAATGGTAGCAGACAGAGGGGACAGAGGTGTGTGCTGGTGACCTGCACACTTCCAAAGAGCTGAGGAGGTGACAGCGAGTGGCACTCGTGCTAACTGGGCCGCTGTTCTCACGCCCCTCCAATTTGGGAAGTTACCGCCTGAGAAAGGTGAGGGTTTCACAGAGAATCTGGAGCCTGTGCACGCTGGACTGAGCCTGAGATTACAGCTATGTCTGCAGCCCAGAACCCGCTGAAGGTCTTCCGGGTATGGCCCCTGGGTCCACACCATCAGCAGCCCCGAAAGGTGTGTGTGGAGGGGGAACAGCCTGAATTTCCAACGCTCTGACTTTCTTAGATAGAGAGGGTAAAACCACCAGGTCTGGAGTGCAGGCAGGGGGCCTGTCTGGATACCCGCTTTGCCTCCACTGCCGGGTGAGATGGAAATTTGGGAGCCTGCTGTTCTCCAGGGCTCTGGAAAGACAAATTTTCTTTGGCAAACGGAACAGTGTCGCGCTGTCGACACGGCAGACTATTTTTCTTGGTCCCTCTCAGGGTGGGGTGGGGGGTAGAGAAAAGAAAGCAAGAAAGAAAGGGAAATTAAATCCACACGTGTTAAGCTTGCTCAAAGGGCTGGATTCAAACCCAGAGATGAAACTACAGTCCCGACGCTGGCTGCCTGCGGGGCCTCTTTCCAGCCAGGCGGACTGAAGGAGCAAAGCGTCCCCACCGGACAGAATTCGATCCCAGGTTTCATAAAGCGCTGCACTTAAGGGAGAGGGAGTGTAGATCCCTCCCTAAGTCAGTGCTCAGAGGTCCCGAACTCTTAGGGGCAAAGAAAACAGAGGAGATCGCAAGTGTGGAATAATTACCCCCTTTATGAAAGCTCAGCTTGATGTCTTTTTTAGTTCAACCAAGGATTCAGGCAAAATTCACGCCAAAGCCAAAATGAGCCAGGGAAGTGATTTTGAAAATTCCTGAGGTCTGATTAGGCTTTTCTGACTTGAACTGACCTGGGTTTAGAGAACCTAAAACTGTTTCCTTGACACTGGAGTCGCTGGCTAAGCCTGAGAAGCTGATCCTTGCAGCCGTTTGTACCCAAAAGTTTGCAGGACAGGAGGCTGTGGGCCCCCCTGCAGGAGCAGCTCCCGTGAGCTGTGGAGGGGGCGGAAGCGGTCACCCTGCCTGGAGCTGCCAGTGAAATCTCTAGTAATGACCTTGAGGAGGTGAGGGGAGGTGAAGAGAGCCGGGTGGGGGTTCGGGTGAGGAGGGCAGCCAAACCCTAAAATGGAAGGATCCGTCACCGAAGTGATTGCTTGGTCGAGACCTCTAATTTTTCTTCTGTATCAGCCTGGAGAGCAACCCCCCATGGAAAGGTCTGGAAGTGGAGACTAAGGCGTCTTGCTCCAGCCTCCAAATCACACTAAAACACCAGGGGTGAAACTAGCAGGCCCACAGCGGGTTGTACAAGGTTCCCAAAGGATTGGTTTCCTGGTCACCATGGCAACCCTGGAGTTCCGGCCACCATGCTCCACAATGGTGCTCAAGGATGGTCGGATCAGTGAACTTGGCTCACTTCCTGGGGTCTGCCAGGCTGTCTCTTCATGTTCCGAGCCTCTTCAGTAGGCACAAGAGAACAGTCAAACAACGCTCCCCTTTCTTGACAAGGAGAAAATTACGGTGTAAGTCCAGGTTAAATGGGATCTTCAGTGAAAGCCCTGAGTTCAGAGCGATGACCCAAGAAAGGCGCGTGCTGGCAGTGGGTGACCCGGGTGGAACTGCTGCTGTTGTCAGAGTTCCTGAAGTCTCCTTCCACCTCCTTGCTTCCTCCTTGGACCTGGCTCCCCACATCCCCCCAAACCACCCTTTTGCTGGCCCGGAGTAACCTCTCTGTAGATTGGAGATGGTGGTGTTAATACCGGTGGGATCACAGCAGGAAAGAATACATCGCCTTCCTTTCCTTTTAGAGGAAAAACATTTCTATTGTGGATGGAATAGCAATAACATTTTTGTTGCATTTAGGGTAGAGAGTGGATAATAAAGACTGAATTTCCTGCGTCCATTTTGGAGGCAGCAAAGTCCAAGAAAGAACCAGGGTGCTGCCGACTCCGGCTGCAGGACCGGAAGAGCTAAGGCCAGGCGAGAAAGGGTCTAGGCTCGTGCGTGCGTGAGGCAAAGGCCTTTGGCTGAGGGATGGGAGCGACCCCTCCTCCTCTGTTGGGTCCTCCAAGCCTTGCTCCACTCTGCCGCTGGCCCCATTCCTCTGCAAGTAGCCAGAAGGGTAAAAATTATCCTCTCTCAACTTCCCCAATTCTAATGGGCCATCTAAAGGCTTGCAAACCTCCCAGCCGGTCTTGCAGCACTCCGTCCAGTCTTTTCTCTCCTGAGAGTCCACAGGTAGCTTGCAGGGGGTCCCTTCCCTAATCTGGGCTCCCGATCTCCCTCTTCCCCCTGCATTTTGCATGAATATATTCAGTAGATTCTATGTAGAGAGAGGGTTGTCTTAAGCTCACGATCTGTTCGCATCTGAGATGGCGCAGCAGCCAACACGGATGGCAGGCCTGGCAGAGCATTTGGAATCACGCTTTGCTCTCATTCGGCTCCACTTAGCTCTAGAATAGTTTGATCATTCCCCACTTTATGGAGGACATTTCTAAGGCTCTGGCTTGCGCACAGCCTGGTGGGATTTGAACCCAGGCAGTCTGGTTCTGTCACCAGGGAGCGCTTGTCTCACCCAGGGCGCCCCTTTGGAGCCAGGGGAGGGGAGTGCGGAGAGGCCCGAGGGGCTGGGGAGTGCAAGGACGCTTTCTAAGAATGTAAAAGCACATTCAGTCCTGGGAGAGGTTCCCAGGGCTTCTGCTGCCTCTGCCCTTCCACCCTACTCCCATGGAGGAAGCCAGAAACCCGGAAGGGGCCAGTGAGCAGACAGCCCAAGTCCAAGTGCATTTATCAGGATGGGATCAAGGATAGAAGATATCTATGGTCTCCTTTCCAAGCCTCAGCCTTCTGTTCTGAGCGCAGGCCCATGGGGCACAGCCTCAGAGCTAGAACATACAGTCCCCTGGAGGGAGGGAGGGAGGGAGGGAAGGAGGGAAGGAGGGAGAGAGACAGCAGGATAGGGTGTGTCTGGGCCAGGCAGAGAAGAAGATGTGCCTGGCTTCTGTTTAGGGAGAAGCAAATACTTAGGCTCAGAGAGGGTGAGGATTTGCCCAAGGTCACACAGCCTTCATCCGTCCTTTTCCCAACCCCTGGAGACTTAGACACTGACAAGGAACCTCCTCCAGCCTGCTCCTGGCTGTAAGCTCAGCCTGCTAAGGGCTCTGGGCATTGGTCAAGGTCAGAGTTCACAGGCTTTGGAGCCCTGGGCCTCCTTGTACCTGCTGGCTGTGTTCCTATTACAGGATGGAAAGAACTGAGCACACCAGGCCAGGCCCTGTCTTCTCTTTGCTTTTTGGGTTTCCTGAAGCCTGTGCAGCCTCACTCCAGTGGGGGTCAGAGGAGGGGCCCAAATCCAGAGGCACTCCCCAGGGGCCTGCTGCTGCCTCTGTGCATTGCTGAAGGTCCCCCTGCTGCACCTCTAGCGGCCCCTCTTCCTGCTGTCTGCCCCAAGATTATCCCAGGCACTCTGGCTGCAGCTGGCTACTGACACTCCACAACAGCCACGCCGGGGAGACTTTTTTAGCAGATCTCAGACTTAGCATCCAGTCCCAAGAGCAGCACCTCAAACGGACAGGCAAGGGGTCCCCACAGCCTCCCTGAAGCTTCCTGCCATCTTCCTTCCTGCCCTGTCCCTCCAGGAACAGTCTGCCCAGCCCAGGGTGTGACACACCCTCCATCTCAGGCCTCCTCCACCAATTTGGGAAGGAGTTGAGGGTGTTTCCCAGATTTCCAACACCTCCCAGCTCCTCACCGCCAAGCTCCCCTAAAGGCTTCCTGTCTCTGGCTGTGAGTGAGTGCCCAGGGCCAGCATCTCTACCCTAATCCTCCATCCTGAGAGGAGACCCCTGTTCCAGAGCCCCCACTGGAGAGAAAGTGGGTGTGCGCCCTGCAACTGAGCTGACACGGTCCTTGAGTCTTTCTGTGTGACTGTGTGCTGTTTCAGGACCAGCTTTCCATGTCTCTGTGCTGTTGTGTATGTGTGTATCAGCTTCTGCTTCTTTGAGCGGGAATATTCATTTTTTTATTTGCAAGACAGGGAACTGACCCCAGGGACACTGTACCACTGAGTTACACCCCAGCCCTTTTTATGTATGGTTGGTTGGTTTTGGTTTTTGTTTTTTGATCCAGGTCACACTAAATTTCTCAGGCTGGCCTGAATTTGTAATCCTCCTGCCTCAGCCTCCAGAGTAGCTGGGATTACAGGTGTGTACCATGGCATATGCCCACTTCAGAGGGGGCATTTAAATATATATGTGTATTTTTTTCCTGCATACCTAATGTGAAAACGCCTGAGCCCACAGTCTCTGAAGTCCCATGTGTGGAATGTCCTCTTGTGGCTCTGTGCCACTGGGGAAGGTGCTGTGAGATCACCCTGGAGGCCACTGGCCACCCAGCATCACTTGGTCAGATGTGTGCTGGGTCCATAACCTGTGCTCAGCGCCTCTCCTTTGCTAGTGGCCACCTTGAAGAGGGTTGTGACCAACAGCTCTAGGCGATGGCCAGTGGCCATGCTAAAGTTTAGAGGCCATGGGGGCTGTCTGTAGGCAGCTGAGGCCACTTGGTCTATATTTGGAAATGAGTTCCACAGCCACATCCTGGGAAGTGGGCATAGGGTGCCTGAGAGTGGAAGGAAAGCGTCGGTGTGAGTCTCTCCCCGCTCCACCACGTGCATGGAGCCACAGACTCCTGGGAGGCTGGAAGCACCGTGTCAGAAGCAAGATCCAAGCAGCAGTGTGAACAGACACAGTTGTTCTCTGGGCTGCAGGCTCCACAGCATGCCCACACTGCCCCTCAATGTACCTCCGAGTGCCCAGGCCAGCATAGTGGCATCTCCTAACCCCTGACCTTGTTCACTCCTTGGAGTCGCTTCCCAGAGATCTGGTGCACCAGCTGGACTGTCTCCATGTGATTGCTGAAGGCAGCCATTGACCCTATCCCCAAGTATGGGCTCTGGTAGGCTCAAAGAAGGGTTTGTCCTTCACCCTTTCTTCATAGATGTCCATGGCAGTGGCTGCTCACAGCAACCCTTTCCTCTGATCAGGACATCTTCCCTGGGCTGCGGATCCATCCCTCCATCCCACGGCCTGAGCTAGAAGGGTCAGCACCACTCTGGCTTTGGCCACCTCTGCCCCCAGACTGCTGGCCAGCAGGTCCCTTGCTGCTGCCACTGCCCTACCCCTCTGTCCTAAGGGGGTCAAGCAATAAGATGCCCCAGACCCAGCCACTTGGAGTGACCTAAGACACACAGAGCCATGCATTCCATGGTGTGTAGTGTTTACACTGCTTACACGGTGCAGCAATTCTATCCTCCGTGCACAACGGGCACACAGTCACAGCAGCCAGAGGCACGCAGCACATGTCCAGGGGCCCGATGAGATGCCATACTCATCACCATGTTCATGTAAAGGCACAATGCTATGCATATGTAAACTATGTGCACATACATGTACACACATCTGTGCATACCGGGTCACACAGAGATAACTACACACTCACAGTGGTGCAGTCAGAAACCTGCTGCCACTCTTTTGGTCATGTACAGCAGCACACCACAGAAACACACATTCCATCTCATGCAGGCCAACACCCACAGATACACATCTATCAGCCACACACTCCCAGACTCATGGTCACGTACCAACTCAGACACACAATTGTGATCAGACGTGACCACCTACAGGCTCATCCCTGTGAGGATGTGGACACTAATTCAGCCCCCCCCACACACTTGCCAGGAGTCACACTTGCCCATGACCACACCCTGAGCCACATTCCCAGGGTAACTCCATTTTCCAAAGCCAGGGACACATTGCCTGATCACAACTTTGTGCACACACACATGCAGTCACAGACACACAGCTACCCGCACTCCCAGGTAACAGTGTCCACAGCTGTGTGCGTGTGCTCATACACAGCCATGAGTCAGTCACACCCACAGTGATAAGACTTCCCCCTGGGCCTCACACATCGGCCCACATGCACACACACACACGCACACACACTGTCCCATTCATAGCCATTTGACTTGTGACTGACACTCGGCCGCTGGGCCTACCATGTGACACCTGGCCTCTCTTCTCAGGCCATGTGACACCTGCCCATCCTGACTTGGGTGGTCCTCTCCAGCTCCAGTAGATGCCGGTGGCTGGGTGTGATCAGGAACCCTTCCCAGAGCCCTCCAGACTGGGCAGCACCTCCAGGAGGAGAAGGACTATGGGTTCGAGGACGTGGGGAAGAGCTGTCCCCAGCTGCACCTCAAGTCTCAGCCCACCCCTCGCTGGCCACCTGTTGTGCACAAAGAGGCTTGAACACTGTCCCATCCCAGAGACTGGAGCCAGGCCGGCCTTTAGCAATCACTCAGCCAGCTCTTTAATTTTGATAAGGGTGGAACTGACTACTGAAGGGAGAGGGAAGGAACTGCTGAGAGAGCCAGCTTCTGCCTACCCCTGCCACCACCCACCTATCATCAGTCTGACCTCAATGTCTGCCCAGCTCCTTGTCTGATTCACATTTGCTCCTGCCTCAGGGCCTTTGCACACATTCTTCCCACTAACCCCACTGTGTTCAGCTCTCCTCCAAGGCCAGTCTTAACCCCAGACCATCCAACTTCCCTCTCTACTCTCAACCACTGGCCACCCTGTTTTATTTTCTTGGTAGCACTGACCACCAGCAAGTTATTTTGCTCATGCTATCTCTTTCCTCATGTGTAAAGTGGAGCTAACTAGCACCTCCTGAGGGCTTGGTGAGAACTAAATGAGCAACTGGCACCTACTGAGGCTGGTGCTTCAGCCGTCGTTTTTGTCATGAGCTTATTTATTTATTCAGTGTGGCTTTCCCCACAGGCACCACTGGACGAGTCCATGTGAGAGCAAACACGCGGCGGTGTTACAGCAGATGTGTGCAGACCCCAGACCCAAGGTCGAGGGGACACATACAAAACATATACCAGGACTCCATAAAGTGCACAGCGCTGTAGAGCTCTCCCTACTCTCTGCAATAAAAAATAAGACTAGAAGCCTGAAGGGCGGTGAGTGTCAAGGGGAAATAAACCTCCCGAGCATGCTGGCTCTCGCTTTCAGCGTTCCTGCCCTGGGCCCGCCTCGGCCCTAGTTCCCTTTCGTGCCCTCAGCCCTGTCCTTGTCCACCCTGTGTCTCTGCCCAGGAGCCTGGAGAGCTGGTGGCAGATAAATGAAAGTGGTATTTTATAGGCTGATAAACTACCGCTTATCTAGACAGTGCTGCCTGCCCCATCTCCCCGCGGTTTCCCTGCACACCCCCAAAGGGTTAGCACTGGCCTTCCTGCCTCTGCGGAGTCCCCTCGTATGGTGTCCCCTTGGAGAAGGTTGCCTCCCCCACCACAAAGTCTTTGCCAGGAGGGTTTTTGGGGTGCAGAGGGAGGTGACAGGAGATGAGGACAGGGCTGGTGGTGAGGGTGGGCTCCGGCCTCCCTCAGCGGATCTGCTGTACCACTGTTTAATGATGCCAACTATATTAAACTCTAGACTCTAGCAGCCTTTTAAATCTGTTTATGGCCAGTACTGGACCCTGAGCTATAATAATAATAAAAATAAAATAAAGGATTTATGCATCGAGGGCAGGGACCTGTTGCGGGTAGAAAAGAAAGAGCGGTTTTAGGCTGATTTCGCTGGCCGGGTACCCATGCTCTGACCTCCTGGCTTCCCTGGGTGGTGGCTCCAGGCACAGGGCTGAGAGCCAGGCTCCTACCAGGTGGGGACCCAGAGGAAAAGTACATGGTAAAGCACATGGCATGGGCTGCATGTCAGACTTAGGAAGTGGACCACTGTGAAGACACGGTCACCAGGGAGTAAGTCAGGACCAACTGCAAGGAGGAGCTGGGCCTCCTCTGAGCCAGGTTTCTGGGAATGAAAGGCAGGGTGAGGTCAGAAGGCGGAGGCCAGAAATCCTTCCTGCCTGGCCCAAGGGAGGAGGGCGGCTGCTCCAGCCCAACTTCCCTGGGCTGCTGCGGCCACCTGCACTTCACAGCCTGGGCTGTAACCATGGCCTCCCGGGCCCGTCTTCACGTGAGAGGCCACCCTTTGGGGACAGAGACTGCAGAGTTGTTGTCTCCTGGCTACCAGCCGGGCACGTCATGCTCACCGAGTGAGGGGTTCAAAGATCAGCTGGGAACAGAGGCCTGTGGCCTGAAGTCTTACCAGTTCTATCGGTGAGGGCAGAGTCAGGGGCCGGGAGTGAGTGCTCGGTTCCTCTGTTAGTGATGGCACAATCCTCACTTCCAGTGTGCTTTTACTTTATTTTGTTTTGAGACAGGGTCTCCCAAAGTTTCCCAGGCTGGTCTTGCACTAGCCATGCTCCTGCCTCAGCCTCCTGAGTAGCTGGGATTATACACCTGCCCCACCATGTCCCATCTGGTGGCCCGATGCTGCACTACCCCCTCCCATGGTGACTCTAGACGAGGCCCCTGCTTGCTTTGGCACTGTGGTAATAGCATGTCTCCGCTCTCCTATCCCTTTGTCTCCTCCATAGAGACAGTTCTGGGCTGGTGGCTGCAGGATGAAGCGCATGGAGGATCTACTCAGCTGTCCCAGCCAAAGCCCAGCTCAGATCAGCGAAGTCACTGGTCCCTTGTGCCTCCCCTGCAGCTGATCACAGACACCCGAATGCAGCCCTGGAGGGCTGACCCATCCAGCCAACCCATGGACTCATAGCAAAAATAAATGCTTATTGTTCTAAGCCTCTGGTGTTGATGGTATTTGTTACATGGCATTATTACAGCCGTAGCTTACAAGTGGGATGCCCTAGTAGGTAGCATCTGCTTCCTCATTCAACTAGCACACCCTGATTTTCCCTCCCTCCCTCTCATTACACAATGGACACTCAATTAGCATGTCCCATCTCCCAGCTGTAATGATTGGTTCAACAGTACGCATGTGTCCAAATTCTGTCCAATCAGGTATTACCATGGGACTTTGGCCAGAAATATTGGGAAGAGCAGCCTCTCTTTATTGGTACTAGAATCTTACAGATGAAAAGCATAACTACTAGTCATCATTTTTGTCACCTCAGAGGACAGCTTGTCCGAACAGGAAAGCAACTAGACAGCCCTAGGGCTCAGTTATTTCATTTGCAAAAAGAGGAGAGTAACTACATGTTCTGATAGAATTTCTGGGTGGGTTTGAATGAGAGAATACATAAGAAGTACCAGGCAAATGATCCATAAGTTCAAACTCTCGTGGTTAACTTGGCACAACTGTTCACCTAGACCAGTGCCTGATACTTAACGTATAGCTAGAAGTAAGCTGGAGTGTGCACACGTGGGTGTGTAAGAGCCTTTCTGCGTTCCCGTGGGTGTGGAGGAACATGTTGTAAGGGACATGTTTCCAGATGCCCTGGTACAAAGCCAAGCTGGCCATCCCAAGCGGAGGGAGTCCTGACCCCAATCCAGCACCCCTTTGACTTATCGCTTATGGGCAGGTTTAAAATCAGCTTCCCTAGCTTCTCCCAGGACTCACGGTCACCAATGGCACCAGTGTGGACAATGGCTGGGGGCTTCACCAAGAGAAATGCACTATCTCACATGTACGGAGGCCAATGTTCAATATCAAGGGGTCTTCAGGGTCGGTTCTAGCTCAAGGCTCTGGCAGACAATCTGCCCTGTCCTGGGCTTCTGGTATTGCTGGAATCCCCGAGCTCCTTGGCTCACAGATATACTGCCTCCATCTCCGCCTTCATTTTGGAGCAGGGCTCCCTGTGTGCCTGTATTTGTCCAACTTTCCCTTTTTACAAGGTACCAGTCACATTGGATTCAGGCCTATCCTAATGACTTCATTTAGCATAATTACCTCTATAAAGCCCTCATTTCCAAATGAGGTCACACTCTGAAGCATTCGGCAGTTGACACTCCAACAGATGAATTTGGGAGGAGACACAACTCAACCCATAACAGGAGGGTTGCGCCATCTCTGATGGCCCACAGGGCTTGTCCAGACGTGTGGGCACATTTCCAGGGCCTGGGTTATTGAAGTCCACAGCCAGGGCCTGGGGAGACCTCATGGTGGTGACGCCT
The DNA here is from genome assembly GCA_004027595.1 of Dinomys branickii. Taxonomy (NCBI): domain Eukaryota; kingdom Metazoa; phylum Chordata; class Mammalia; order Rodentia; family Dinomyidae; genus Dinomys; species Dinomys branickii. The sequence goes on along the minus strand of PVLD010011060.1, from coordinate 26,253 downwards.
ACCTGGCTGGGATGTGAAATAGGTGGTGGAAGGAAACCCACTGGGAGCCACCATGCAAAATCTAGATCTTCTTGGCAGTGTGACCCTGGATATGTTCTGCATTCGCTCTGAGCTTCAGCTTAATTGTAACAAGGTCTTCATGGGAAAAGAAAGGCATTTTTTAAAACCACAGGAAGTCATGCAGGGGAAGTGAGAGTGGCAGGCATAGAGGCAGGAGGAAGAGTAGGATGGGCTATAGAGTCTAGAGCTCTGGGTTCAAGTCCAAGCACTGAGAGTTGCACATTCAGGAGTCTTGATAGATTAACAAGCTCTCTGAGCCTCAGCTTCTCTTTTTCTGTAGTACTGAGGGTGGAACCAAGGGCCTTTGCACATACTAGGTCAGTGTTCTACCTCTGAGCTACACAGTATATCCCTGCTCAAGCCTCACTCTGGTAGGGAGATAGTTAAATGACCATAATGTATGTCAGTAGCTCAAAACCCAGAAGCCAGGTGCAGGTTCAAGCATGGCAGGTGGTTCTGGAGACATGTGATGACAGGGCGGCTGGAGGCTGGCTGTTCCAGCCCGGCTTCCCTCCCCGCCCATAGCTCCTGAAGTAGCCAAGTCTCGATGCGTATGAAGAAGGGTGCTGGGGGGTGCTGGGGATATAGCTCAGTGGAATAAGTGCTTGCCTAGCAAGCGCAGGGTCCTGAGTTCGATCCCCAGTACCGCAAAAAATAAAATAAAATAAAATAAAGTTTAAAAAGAAGAAGGGTGCTGGGACCCTGTCCATGGAGTGCTCAGGGATTTACCCAAAGCAACTCCCTGTGCAATCAAAGATGTTTGCTCAGCCCACACTGACCACACAGATGGCATCCTCTTCTCTCAGGAAAGTCAGTCTCCATTTCTATGGGAGAGTCTCCTTTCCCCCCTCATGCCCCTAAAACAAAACTCAAACAGACCAAGATGTGATATACGGAGACCCCTGGGGGGCTGGGAGCAGTAACGGGTGTGGGGTCTTTCTCAGGCTCATCTATGGCTCCTCTTCTGCCATGTTATCTGGGGAAGTTCAAAGTGTGACCAAGCCCAAGGGCTGAGAAATCCAGCAGAGGCCCTTTCACGTCTGTGTCTGCTTTCTAGCTGAAAGTCACTACTGCCTGCCTGGGGCTGAGGGGCTGGGGGACCAAGCTGGTGGTCACTCGCACCAGCTACAGCTGCTTCCGGCTCTGTGGCCTGGCAGAGTTGCCTGGCAGGTTACAATCACATAGCTACTCCTGCACTCAGCATCGCAGCACTGCTGGCCCCTTTCCTGTGTCAATCCCTCATTGCATGAACATGGAGGAGAAGCAATGGTAAAGCTTCTAGCAAGCAACCTCATTCCTGTTGGTCTTTTTAGGGTCTGGGGTGGCAGAGATGGCAAAGGGATCCCCAGTGCAAAAGTGCAGTTAGGGTGGAGCTTTGTAGCCTGATTCATAATAATGCCAGGGCATCATTACATCATGGATGAGCACATAGACAAGCAGAGCTGCATGATCATAGGTAAGTTATTAGACCTTTCTGTCCCTCAGTTTCCTCTTCTATAAAATGGGTGCAACAGTGCCTGCCTTCTAGGATCACTAAACGGATTAAGTAAGATGCTTGTGTATAACACTTCGCACTTGTCAGAAGGTTTCCAGATGTGATAAAACCGCTGTTCTTTATGTGGTCCATATGCGGAGTAAGAAAACAGAGCCCATGAAAAAAGTCTCAAGACTTTTAAGAGGGAAAAAGAATCGATCCTGAATCGGTTTTTTCCCCCAGTCTCTAGTACTTTGTCAGAAAAGCTGGCACTGTGAACGGCCACTGTGCAGGGCTATTGCAAAGATGAGAGGTGAGATTTATAATGAACTGGATGGCATGGAGCCATGCCACATGCAGACTAGGGAGCCCTGGGACTGAACCTGCCAGGCCTCGGGGCACTGCCATCCCCTAACACCCTGCAGCATACCTGTTTAGCCCGGAAGTTAATGTGTCCCCCCGCACCCCCAGTCTAGGGCTCAAAGCATCTTTTCTGCCCATTTCTCTGGACCAACTGGAAAAAATTAGCAGCTATAGACATGAACTATTCCTAGAATTAATTTAATTCTCTAACTCCATCTTCCTTCAGAGTAAACCCTCAGGGTGACCAAGCATTAGCTTGCAATTTAAATAAATATGGACTGCCTATTATAAGCCCAGAGCTTTTCTTGATGCTAAAGTTAGAGCTACTAACCAAAGTAAAGGAACATCTCTGCCCTCAAAAAGTTCGTATTCCATGGGCTGAGCTGTAGCTCAGTGGTAGAGCACTTGCCTAGTATGTGTGAGGCCCTGGGTTGAATCGCCACACATGGAAAAAGGAAGATACCCCTATTCCAATGCCGTGCTGCTAATTCACCAATGATTAAGAGTCTCCTTCAGCACCATAGCAACTACATCATCTAGAGCTTTTTCTCTACAGCCCTTCAACTGCGATGCAAAGACATGGAAATAACTCTGCGTATCTCCAAATGTCCTATCTCAAGATGCAGGTATGAGCACTGACACTGTGTCAGACATTTACCAAACGCTCCACGTACTTTAACTAAAATTTAGGCCTCACCACACCTATGAGATAGGTACTAGTACTGTACCCTGTTAATGAATATGACCAACAGAGACTCAGAGAATAAAGGGATCTGGCTTGATCCGAGCATGGTAGTACATACCTGTAATCCCAGCACTCTAGAAGTTGAGGTAGGAGGATCAGGAGTTCAAGGCCAGCCTGGACTATGTAACAAGACCCTGTCTCCAAAAAAACAGTGATTTGATTTAATAAAGAATCACTTCATGACTCAGCAGGTCGAGGCAGGAGAATGTTTGAGGCCAACCCAGGCAATTTAACTAGATGCAGCCTCGATATAATCAAGTGAAATAAGAATAGGACTAGTGATGTAGCTCAGTGGTAGCACACTTGTGGCATGAGGCCCTGTGTTCAATCTCTAACGCTACCAACAAACCAACCAACAAACAAAAAATCACTTTAGAACTCTACCACAATTGGTGTGGGTAAGTGCCCCTGGCAGGTAAAACCTTAATCATTGCAATGGATTTGAAGACATGAAATAAAAGAAATCCGTGTGGGCTGGTGTATGGAGCACTGAAATGGTATGACTATACATAGTTAAGGGAGGGAAATCAGGGCCCCTGTTGTTTTTTTTTTAATTATTTGGCATCTGAAATCACACTCAGGACCTCGCACTTGCCAGACAGGCGCTGTGCCACTGAGCTAAATCTCTGGCCCTGGCCCCTGTGATTTTACAGGGAGGCATGTCCTGAATAAACCTCAAAAGCATGACCCAAATCTGTAAGGAGATCTATGCAAAAGTGTCCAACTGAAGCTGATGTGAGATGGACTATGGCCTTGAGGAAGTTGACTGCAAATGTTACCTGACCTTGAAAAACACTCTCACAGGCTTGGCCGATGAACCCCGTGAAACCACAAGCCGGTCATCACAGGAGACTTAAGAGATTTTCTCCAAGGCCTGTTTGCAAGGAGGCTTGGAGGAACCCCATGTTATGTATCAGGGAAAGTGTCACCTTGCAGAGCACTCAATCTGTGGCCCACAAAAGTGCACATGGAAACATCAAACAAACTCAAACAGAAGGATGTTTCCTCAAACAATTGGCCCATGCACTTCAAAAATGTTAAGGTCCAGAAAGACAAAAGGAAGTTTGCAGATTTCAAGAGAATAACACATCAAGTAAATGCAGTGCCAGGTTCTCAGTCAGATCCTGAAGTGGTGGGTATAAGGGGTGAGGTGGCCATGGAGATCACTGTTGGCCTGACTGATGGCACTGAAATGTCACTCATATGATAGGTAGTAGGGCTGTGTTAATGCTGGAATTCCTGATTTGGGTAATTGTGCTGTGATTACACAAGATAACACCTTTGTTTTTAGTCAATACTTGCTGGTAGGGGTGGGGATATAGCTCAGTGGCATAAGTGCCTGCCTGGCAAGTTCAAGGTCCTGTGTTTGATCCCCAGTACTGGAAAAAAACAAAAACAAAAACTTGCTGGTGTGTTTAGGAAAAATAGAGAAATAATGTCTTCATCTTAGATAGTCAATAAAAATTGTGTGTGTGTGAGAGAGACAGAGACAGAGAGAAAGAGGATGATCATGTCTGATGATGAACCTAGGACATAGAGAAATAGAACCAAGAGATCCACTGTTAGGATCACGTAATTGAAATAAGCCTGAAGCCAACATGCAATTACTTCTTTTCTTTTTTCTTTCCTTTCCTTGCATCCCTTCCCTTCCTTTTCCTTCCTTTCCCTTTCTCTTCCTTTCTTTCTTCCTTTCTCCTTCCTTCCTTCCTTCCTTCTTTCTTTCTTTCTTTCTTTCTTTCTTTCTTTCTTTCTTTCTTCATAAGCCAGTTAGAATTGTCCTTCTGTCAGTTAAATGAAGTCCACCGAGAATTACGCACGCCTTACCAGCTATTGCTGTGTGATATTAAACGATCATGATGTGGCAGGCACCATGCCAGCCAACAGGTGTGCAAAGACCAGAAAGACCCAGCTCCCTGGGTGTGAGGTTATGATGGTTATGAGGGCTGACCAAGGACCACAAGCCGACGGTTAAAATGCAGTGTCACCTCACTCCTCTCAGCCTTTCTTCCTTACTTGAAGCCCTTTTCCTCTTTTCTCTGTCTGTGCCAGTTCCCATCCTTTGGGGCTTGCGTGGCATCACCTCCTTCACCATCCTTCCTTAACCACTGTTTCCATCATAATCAGACCCTCAGGCAAACCCTTACTGGAGGAACTGAAACAACACTGCACGCCTTACCAAGCCAACTACTCCCATTGCCTATCAGGATTAATGTGTATAGTGAATAGTGTGTAATAATAGTAATAATTAAGAAATATGGAATTCATGAAACCTTACAAATAATCCAGCTGGAGAATGAATGAAATGTGTGAGTGGGTGTGTGGTAGTGACAGTGGAGGTTAGTGACATTTTTCTGAGACAGAGTACAGTGGCACCTCAGTTCACAAACTTGATTCTTTCCATGATTCTGGGTGAGTTGGATGAGGACCAAATCAAATGCAATGATTAGGCTCAATGTTGACCTTATGGGAAAATTTGATTCAGTTCTTGTCCAATTTGGTTTGCAGCCAGAACTGTGGCAAGAATTAACTTTGTGAATTGAGGTACCACTGTATCTGAGAACAGATTCATAGGTGAACATTAATTTATTAAGTCTGACAAGCCATTAAAGATACATGACAATGGAAACTGCCTCTTGAGCTATGAATCAGGGTCAGAAACTCTTTAGAGTATTTTAGTCTCATGAAAAATGACTATACATTGGGGCCAGGAATTTAGTTCAGTGGTAGAGTGCTTGCCTAGCATGGAAACCCTGGCTTCAACAAAAAGAAGACTATCTAGAATCCTTACCGAAACGTTTCCATGGGTCAGACAGAATCACTGGGATTAGTCACCTCTCCCAAATGACAACCACATTCCTGGAAGGCAACATTTCCACGAATTTGCCAAGAAGGCAACCAGAACACATTGCTTCTGTTCATGTCCAGACCCCATCATTTTGTTCATGATTTGTGTGGTCATCTGAAATTTGAATTTAAATAAGAACCTGATTCCCTGCCTGGTGATGGCCAGCCACCTTGAGTCTAGAGACTAGAGCCTGGCATGACGCTACATGATTTTGTTACTGTTTTTTCCTTCTTAGTGGTACTGGAAATCTAACCCAGGGCTTGCTAGGCAAGCAGTCGGCCACTAACCTACACCCCAGCTCACAATGTGCTTTGCATTTGTTCCATGACAAAGCTCCACAGTCTGGCAGCTTCAGAAACATAAACTTATTTTCTCAACGTTCTGGAGCCTGGAAGTCCCAGGCCAGGGCTCTGGCAGACTTGGTTCCTTCTGAGTCTCTCTCCTTGTGCTGTCTCTTTGTCTGCCTGGTCTCTCCTCTGTCTGGGATGTCTTTGTGTCCTAATCCCTTCTTCTTACAAGGACATGAATCCCATCAGGTTAGGGCCCACCCTAGTGGCCTCACTGTGCTTTAGTTACCTCTTTTCAAGGTCCGACTTCTAAATACAGTCACTTGAGGTACTCAGGGTCGTGATTTAAAATGTGAACTTTTCCCAGACCCTTCTCTACTGGTCGAAGCATTCCTTATGCCTCAGGCACTGTGCTAAACACTTTCCATGCCCAATCTTATTTAATTCTCACAACAACCCCATAAGGACAGCATTGTCATTCCCACTTATTGATGTTCAAAGGGTTTAACAAGGTGAATGCCATAAATGCTGGAGATAAGACTCAGGTAAACTTGGCTGACATCAAACCCCATGTTGTTAACTCTCACCCTGGTGTGAAGATGTTAACTATAACCAGATAAACATTAGGGGAAAATGTCAACACATATACATTTATTTGAATGTATACTCTCTCTCTTTATATATATATATATATATATATATATATATATATATAATGAGCCCACTAAATTCTTGACAGCTTCAGATGAAGCCCAAGAGATGTTTAGGTTCAGAAAAGTGAATTTAAAAAACTAGAGTAGATGGTGCTTGGATAGGACACTCTCCCCCCAAAAAAGCGGTGACTTGAGTTCTACATTAAGTAAGTTTTGAGCAATAATGACTTTTGTGATATAGAAATTTCCACAAACATAAGACAAAGCCACCACAGTCCACCTGTGGTCACCCTCATACACACATTCATCTCTTAACCTGCAATGTTTTTGTTGTTATTTGTGGTACCAGGCATTGAACCCAGGACCTTCATGCTGAGCTACTTTCTTGCTGAGATAAGGTTTGGCTAAGTTACTAAGTTGCCAGGGTTAGGCACAAACTTGCGATCCTTCTGCTTCAGCATCCCAGAGTGCTAGGATTACAGGTATGTGCCCCTATACCTGGCCCCTTAACCTATACCTAATCTCCAGCTAAAGACAATAACAAAGCCATACATCTGCCTAACACGATAGAAGTACCCCGCTTACAGTGAAAAGCATGCTAACTCTCTCCCTATATCCTTTGTCTCTGAATAGTGCCCGTGTTTCTAGCTGATTTACACAAATATATTCATTTGCAGTGGGGAGGTGTTTTATTTTGAAACAAGGTCTCACAGTGTAGTTCAGCCTTGAACTCATCAAGTAGCCCCGGTTGCTCTCAAACTCAAAGCAATCCTCCTGCCTCAGCCTCCCAAATGCTGAAATCACCAGGCATGCACCACCATGCCTGGCTGATTTACACAAACATAAAACACCTATTTCATCATTCACCTTGGTTTCAACCCCCCCCCCCACTCTCTCTAGCCCTGTTATTCCTACACCACTGGCTTTGGAAAAGTAAACCAGCCATTACACCATTAGGACTTGGCTGTAAGAGCAGGTTTGAACCGCTGGGTAAGTTTCATTTGATTTTCTCCTTCCCCCAGGACACATTGCATTGTTTCTCTGCCACCAACAGCAGCCAGCATCTTTCATCAGGTCTTCACCCTGGATTCTGGGGCTTTATTAGCAAATGAAAATGGCCCCAGTCCAGCGGACATCAAGGGGGTCCCAGCAAGGAGCAAGACCAAGCATTTCCTGTACAGCCCGGCCTCAGACAGACCAGTTTGAAGAGAGGCCAACTGGCTAGATTCTAGCTACCAGCAAGCTATTTTTGACATAAAAAGAAGCTGAATTAAGCTGATAACTGATTAAAGAAATTTTAAGCACAGTTAGTTGGGCTTTAATGTCCTGGCAGTAGCATGTAGACCAAGGAAAGATACTGATTTGACCAGGCAAGTTATTTTGAAAGCAACTCATTGAATCCCAGAAATCTACCAAATGTTTGCCAAACAATTGTGTGACGGAGTTCATCTACTTCCCTCTTTCCCATCTTTCTACTACCTAAGCCCACTTAGGTACAGGAAGCAAAGCCTTTCTATTTCCGGTACAAGCGCCTGATTGCAAGTGCAAGGTCCTGAGTTCAAGCCTGAAGGGGGCCCATCAGTGAAGAAAATCCCATTCACAATACAGTACATCTTCTCTCCTGAAGTAAGCTAATTTCAAAAGTTAAGACAAACATTTCTAAACTATTCTGGGTATACATGGAAAAGAAAAACAATTTCTGGATGTCCAGTCATTTTTTTTTCACTATTGGGGATCGAACCCAGGGTCTTCACACAGAGCTACATCCCCAGCCCTTTTCTTTTTTCTTTCTTTCCTTTTTTTTTTTATTTTGAGACAGGATTTCACTAAGTCATAATAGGCTGGGCCGAAACTTGTAATCTTCCTGCCTCAGCTTCCTAGAGTGCTGGGATTATAAGCATGTGCCACTGCCCCCAGCTGTCCTGCTAGGTTTAAACTATAGAAAATCACATCTTTAAATGGACTTCAGGCCTTTTCTTTCTGGTTTTGTATTTTTCGTGCTGGATATGGAACCCACAGAGTTACGTAGGCTGAGCATGTGCTCTAGGACTGAGCTACAACCTCTAGACACTAGTCTTTTATTTTCAATAATTTTAAGAATTCACTTAGCCCTTGTCTCGGCCTCTTCACAATAGCCTGCCCCTGCAAGGAAAGAGGGCACCATATAACCTTGGGACCTTGAGTGTGACGCACCCAGAAAGTCCAGCCTCTTTCTAAGGAGAGCAATTGTCATCTGGTCCAGAATAGCTGTATGTTTCAAGCCTCTGCTTTCTCTCCCTCCCTCCCTCCCTCTCTCTCTCTCTCTCTCTCTCTCTCTCTCTCTCTCTGTGTCCTCTGTGTGTATGGAGTGGTTTGACAGAAAAATTTAACTGAAGTTCCAGCTGCATATTTTTTGAGCCTATATAAAATCAGACAACAGCTAAGAATTGTTTGATTGCAGCCTAAAGATTTTTTTCAACTTGAGAATGTTTATCCTTGAGTAGGGTCTGGCTACATAACGTGACAGTAATAGTCTCACCACTACAAGGGACATCGACCAGTGCCTGCAGGTTGACCACACGCAGCTCCTCCCTTCTGGACCTCAGCTTTGATGAGCTGGTCCTCTGTTCCCACTTCACGGGGGAAACACCGAGACTCACAAGACGAGGGCAGGCCAGGTCCACACATGCCAGTGACTTAGGAGACTGAAGCAGGAGGATCAGAAGTTCTAGACCAGCTTGGGCAACTTAGTGAGGACCTGTCTCAAAATAAAACAGTGGCTGGGGGTGTAGGCCAGTGGCAGAATGCCCCTGATTTTGATATCCAGCCCCCTAACAATCCGCTGACAGAAAAAAAAAATGACCTTGCTATGTATTTAATTTGGTATGCTGCAGCTTTCTAATCTGAATAATGAGGGTAACAAATAGCATCTGTCTCAGAGCTGTGAGGATTAGGTGCATGAGTTTACCACATAAACAGTGCTCAACGCATAGAAAGTTCTATGTATACACAGGTTACAAGTATTACTATGTAATAGATTGATACATAGCAATTAAAAGGAATAAGATTATATTCATATGAAATCTGCAATTATGTATTATGTGTAGTGAAACAAATTAAACGCAGAAATAAGCAAATTGTAGACCTGCCAGGAGTGGTGGAGCATGCCTATAATCTCAGCCCTCGGAAGGCTGAGGCAGGAGGATCCCTGAGAGTTTGAGGCCAGCCTGGGCTACAAAGTGAGTTCAAGGCCAGCCTGAACTGCATAGTGAGAGTCTGTCTCTAAAGGACAAAAAAAATAGTAGAATATTGCATATCATATGAGATGTATACAAATTAAAAATCTATAAGCCTAAATTTTGTGTTGTCTATGGAGAAGTGCATATTTTATAAAGAATAAAAAGGCAGAGAGGGCCAGGGTTATACTTCAGTGGTACAAGCGCCTGTTTGCTAGTGCAAGGTCCTGAGTTCAATTCCCGGTACCGAGATGTAAAAAATAAAGAAGAAAAAAAAAAGCAGACTGTGGATCTTTTACCAACATTATGGTACTGATTACCTTTAAAAAGAGGAACAAACACAGGGTGATGTCCAGGAGGAAAAACCCCTTCCACTTGATAATATTTTGCTTCTGTTATTGAAAATAAAGATTTGAAGTGAATATGACTACGTGTTAATATGTGTTTAGCTGGGTGTGAGAACATAGTATTAGACATACTGATCTATGTACTTTTCCAAATTTAAACCATTTTTTTCAAGTATAAAGAAAAATGCCACAAAGTTTATGTTTATGTTACTATGCGGAGTTCACACACACAGCGTGTGCAGGATACTACTCTCCTATTTTTTTGGCTTCTTTTCCTGGTAAAGAGGAGGGATATGTTTAATTACTAATGACCAAAAAAAAAAGCCCTTCTCACGGTCCAAGTACACATGATTTCTGCAAGAACTATGAATTGCTTTTCTGAACACATCCCCAGGGAAGGGCCGTCTCCACCGTCCCGTCCAAAAGGTGCTGGAACCTTCCACCACACCCTGACACACAGACCCGAGTGAGCGGTACAGCACATTCTGTCACCAACCAGACCACAAAAGAACGCAGGGGAAATTTCATCTTCTGACGGCTTCGCCCCCATTTCACACAGATTCAATTTAAGTAACTAATGTTTTGACATACGTCCAAAAGGGCATGAATTTTTATCTAGAAGCATTCATTTCCAAAGTCAACAGATTATAGTTTGTGCAGAGCATAGCCTCCCATGTGTAAAGGACACCCAGTTTCTTAATAGGACCACAGACATTTTGAAGTGGAATGCAAATTTCCTTCCTCACTGAGGTCTACTCACATACAGAGTGGCCAGGTTCCGGGGGTCAGGCATTTATTTCAACTGTGAAGGTAGAATACACATGCCAGCCCCGTGTTACAGAGCAGCTACTCATCACTCCCCTTGGCAGGATCAGGGAATTTCAACATCTTCCTCCTCCCCAACATGGCAAGTTGTAAGTCACCCCACTAATGGGGAGAAATGTTTCCTCAGTGATTTGTCTAGCAATGGGTCTAAAACACCATCCCCTAAACTGTCCTGGGTAGGGCACACAGCAACACATAGGCACAAAGGCATGACTGCTCATCAGTGTCTTCACGGGTAAGCTTCCCTGCGCGTTTCTTCTGTGCCAGATGGAACCCTAGATACTTTATTATGTTCAATCCTCAGAGCAAACTTTAAGGCGGACACCAGCATCACCCCGGCTGTACAGATGAGAAAAGGAAGGCAGAGAGGTTGAGGCACTTGACTGAGGTCACAGACCTAAAACCTCATGGACCAGTATGTGGATCTAGGTACCAGCACACACATCGTGCCTGTGATCTGAGAGCTTATTATTCAAACAAGATGGGATTAGTCATATAGAGATTTATCCAGAAAAATATTTTGGGGGCACTGCTGGAAGTGCCTTGGAAGAAGTTGCAGAAAGGGGCTGAGACAGAGGTGCATTTTCTGCCTATAACTTGGAAAATAAAATCAAAGTTACTTTTACAAAAGTAACACACAGCTCAGGCCCTCATTGTGTAGTGCTTTGGACATCTAGGTGCTCATAAGCTATTTGCTGACTTAGCTACGACTTAGTTCCATCGGCTAAAAAAGTTTTATCCCTGGTGTTTTCCTGGGGCGTTGCCCTAGTGGGGACGGAATGCACTTGTAACTTTGAAGCCGTCCTCTGCAGAAACACAATCTTTAGATAAGAGGAAACTTGGTAACAGCCCCAGTGCCTGTATTTAAGGACTCCTTCCAGGAAACTTGGCCCCACATCCGGACCTGAACAGAGAACACTCCCAGACCCAGATTCTCACACCCCATTAGCTTTCAGGACTCCGTGCTGCTCCAGGGATGAAGCCTGCCAGGATTTATGGGAATGGCAGTAGGAGATGGACAAAGGGCTGGGGCTAGGAACCAAACTGCTCTGCGGCCCTGAGTCCACAGGCATTTTGCTGGCAGCAACAGAGACACACCTGACTCACCTCCATCTACCTCTCCACGCCACCCGCAGCCATATATTCCAGGAAGTCAATCATCTTTGGGTTTTCATTAGAACCGGTTGGCCCACTTTGGTCTGGACTTGGCTGTTCTTTGCTGGGATTTTATTTTCATTTATTCGATTGTAAGCAGTAGGTGATAAGGTGGAAATTAATGTGTGGTGGGAGACTGGAAAAGTTGGGGAAGAGTGGGGAGCAGAGGAGTATGCTGGAGAAGAGATGAGTCTGGCTCTAATTCTGCACTTTGGGAAACAGTCTAGGTGTGAAGACATCTCTATTTGGTATGTGAGCTTGGTCAAGAGAGTTGCCTCAAAGAGCCTCAGTTTACACACCTGTAAAATGGGGCTAAGGATGCCTCTTTCACAAAGCTGATATGAGGGTGAGTGAAACATTTTAAAAACAATTGGCACAATCTCTGCCTGTGGTTCATGCTCATCAGACAGTGACTGTTGTTCTGAAAAGCAGAGAAAAAAACCTGAGGACAACAACCAGTTTCCACTATTTCTTTTTCAGTTGATTAAAAATCTTGTGTAAAGGCTGGAGTGTGGCCAAGTGGCAAGGCACTTGCCCAGAATGAATGAGGTCCTAGGTTCCATTCCCTGGACCACAAAATAAATAAATACATCTATGTATAGCACAGGTAAGACATGCAAAAGGCTCCCTGGAAAAGTATAAAAGGATACAGAGTGAAAAGCAAAGCCTCCGCCAGACATTCAGTGAGCCACTTTGGGGGGCTAGCCATGGTAACAGAGTATGGTATACCTTTCTGTTGGCTCTCTACATTAACCCACACACAACTGCATGTTACACACCTATATCTGTCCCTTGCTTTTGACTTTATCATCTTTTCCTTATAGCCTGGCAATCATTTCATAGCTGGACATGCAGAAAGCTCTCAACCTTTTCCACAGCTGCATAATACTTCACTGCCTCTAATGCCATCATTTATTTAACCAGCTGCCCATTAATCTCCATGAAGACATTTTCAGACTTTTGCTCTTACAGCAGTGCTGCAGAGAACAGCCTGACACACACATCGCTTTGTAAATGCGTGCCCACATCTTCAGGGTAAACACCTAGAAGAAGAAATGCAATGTCGAAGGGCAGTGGTCTCTTGCCAGTGGGACGTAGCTCAGTGGCACAGTGCCTGCCTGGGAAGCACAAGGTCCTGAGTTCGATTCCCAGTACCAGAAAAAAAAATGAAGAAGAAGAAAGGACAGTGGTCTCACTGTCTTCACAACTGTATGGCATTGCCCCGCCCCATTTACCTATTTAAGAATGCCTGTCTCTCCACGCCCTCCTCAGTACTTCGTGTGGACTAAATATTTTCATGGTCCCAATCTTCGTAGCAGGTTCTGAGCTGCAAAGAACCTATGGCTAAATCACTGCCATAAAGAAAAGGGTCCAGCTGCTTGCTACGTGGGTCCTTCCAGAAAGCCAGATTTAAAGAGCATGTGCTCTGGAAAATGAGCTGTGAGGTTGCTACCTGGGATTCTTTCCTGAATTCCCCCTCGATCACCTGCTTCCCCCTGCCTCCAGACTCACACAGAAGCCCAGCCTGGGTCCCCAGGAAGCCTAAGCTTGCACTGCCCTTGGCTGAGGAATACCAGCGTTTTCTCGCTGTCTGATCTGAATTGCAGTCTGTGCTCGGGGCCTGGGAGGAAGTGACCTCTGATTAATAGGAAGCTTTGGAAGGTGGATGGGGTGGAGGGTTGGGGGCAGCAGAGTGGTCAGATGCTAATATTCTCATCACTCCGGGAAAGGGGCAGGAGTGTAGGGTTCCTCCCCTCTTTGTCAAAGCAAAGCAGTGAGCTGGTTGGAAGACAGATGTTGGTGGCTCTGAGCAGCACATTAGGGAACATGAAGCTTTTCATTCACGGTGTATTTATGGGTTGATATTTACCTAATAAATGTAACAGTGCATGCACGCTGTTGAGAAGGGAGCGCCGGGGCCCGAAGGCGGTGGGGATAGAAATCTGTCGTGGGGAAGGGAGAGAGGTGGTCTCACAAGGATTTTGATCTTGCGTGGTTTGTTTATCTTCTTGAGACTCTTGGCCAGGGTTTCTCTTGGGCTCCCAGAACAGAGATGAGAACGGGAATAGGGAGCTGATTTTGCAGATGCTGGGTGAAAAGGCACAGGGCGGAGGGCTGGTAATGGGCGTTTCACCCACTTCTAGGGAGAGAGCACCGAAAGCTGGGCTTCTGATTGATCTCTCAGCCCCTCCCTGGCCCCTGCGCCCTGCACCAGGCCCTGAGGAGGTTGCTAACTAAACGCAGGAGTCCTTCCTGTGGCTATCAGACCTTCTCCTCCCCTTTCAGATTTTCACTAGGCCTGCACGATCTGCTTTTGGTTGCATCTGCCATAATCAAGGAAGTTTCAGTGCAACTGGAGCCTGTGCTGAGCCAAGAAACAAAGAACTAATAGAAGAATGGAAAAAGGAAAGAGGAAAAAAAAAATGAAGGCTGTGGTTGGAGGGAGGGGCGCGAAATAGCATAAATAAGGTAAGCAAAAGACACCATAAAGCAGGTCGGTTTTGGACCATGGCAAATGTGGGAAGAGAAATGTGGAAAAGAAATAAAATCGGGCATGAAATGGGAAAGGAGGGAGCCAAAAGGGAAATTAGGCAGAAGAAAGGAAAGAAGGCAGGAGGGGCGGTAGGAAAGGACTCGGGGTGGGCACTACAGGGGGGATACACGGTAATAAGACAAGGAAGAAAGCTGGAAGCAAAAGAAAACTCAAAGCTAAGTGATGAGATGTGGTCAAGAGAGCCTGCTGACTCGTGATGTCTCTGGAATTCTTTCCAAGGAACAGCAGCCTGGTGCATTTGCGGCGGCCCCAACACCTTCCCTACCAAGCAGCTTTGGCTCTTGGCTACGGGCATAAGGAGCATTTTCAATGAGATCTGATTTAGAGCACCCCAGGAAAAGGCGGGCTATGGCACCGGCCCAAGGTTCCGGCTACTCCTGCCAGATCCGGGATCCGAGGCTGAGATGCTCAGATGCCTGACCTGGTCCTTTTTCGGTCCCGCTGGCATTGGTGGGATTAGGGACAGAACCCAGCCCTGGTCACCACCCTCCTTCCCCACTGAGACCTAGCAACCTAGCACCAAGGCCGCCCAGCCTGGGGACCGAGCCAGAAGCCTCCCCAGTGAGACAATGTGGGGACCTACAACCCGGCTTCCTTTAGCAGCTGGATTTATCTATGATCAATCTATGATATAAAACCCGTGTTGTGCACATTTTTATTCCTTCTGCGACTTCACCTTCTGAGGTCCAATGTTATAAAATCCCGGCGCACCTGGCAATAAGACCCCCCTTTACCCCTTAGAGGCCCCAGCGCTCCCTGAAGTCCCCTACACTGTAACAAATAATCGCGTGGAAGTCCGCCAAGAATAATGCAAGTCCGGAACGCAGACTGAGGGTCCCTCCCGACCCCACCTAGCTCTCCCCGGCCCAGCGATGCGGGGGAGGTGCACCCCTGCTCCCCGCTGCCGGTAACCCTAGAACTGTCGCTGTTCAAAACAGGGACGCCGCTGGCTTTTGTCCCTGCTGCCTTCCCTAGCAGGAAAATTGTTACGCTAAGGACTTCTGTCAAAAACAAACCACTTCAAACCCCAAGGACAAGAAATGTGTAAGAGAGAAAAGTTTCTTTGTTAAACAGCAGTTTTCTGGAAAAAAAAAAAAACCCAGAGACCTCAGACGCTTCTTTACACGCCGGCTCCGCGCACGTAGCCGAGCATCCCTGGCGGTGCAAGAGCGCTACAGCCACTGGCTCACCCTTAATTGCGTGAATAAGATGTAGTGTGATGTGTGCCAAGGCACGTGCAAATAAATGTGTGTGCGCAGAGACGGTTCTGTCTACAGGTACTTGTGCATCAACTCCGTAACTCTGGACATGTAAACAACACGTGCCAATGGTTATTGTATGCAAATAATTCCGGGCCCACGTGCCCACGCGTCCACCCGACTTGGGGCTCGGGAGTACCTCTATGTGCGTGTAATTCTGTGGGCAAAGTGTTCCGTATGCAAAAGATCTGGTGTGCGCGCCAAAGATTCTGCTACTGCAGATAATTCCGTGATGTATTGATGAAAGCTGAAGAAAAGGCCCGGCAATTCCTTCCCTTCTGGGGCTTGGTGAGCGCACAGCGGCTACGCTCCCTGAATCCCCCGCAGCAGCGCATACATTGCTTCCCTCCGCTCCTGCCGTGTCCTGCAGGGATCTCCTGCTCCTGCACTTACAGAAAACAGCAGGCAAAACCGGCCTCCCCCAAGCTTCTTACACAGCGAGGTCCCGCGCGTTCTCCCTGCAGCATTCTGCGGCACAGCGCTGCGCGGCCCGCGCTCAATTGCGAATTACCCCCGCGGCGCAAGATCTCGGTGCCTTTAGGGCTTCTAGCTGCCGTTCCAGAGTGGCCCGACCCTGACCCGGTCTCCCAGGGGCTCGGGAGCCTCCAAGAACCTTCCCATCAAGGCTCAACAGGTCTGGGGCAGCGCCCGCAAGAGAAATCGAAAGTTTTGCATTTGGGCCGGCGCTGAGTCGGCGGTGCGAAAGCGTAGTCCGTACCTCTGAAAGTTGGACTAGCGAGACCGTGTGCCCCCGACGGGCAATGAAGTGGCGAGACGAGTCCAGCTAAAGCGGCCAGCCTCTCCCAGCGCGCACACGTGTGCCCAGAATTATAATACAATATAACACGTCGTAATATCGGGTATTATACTGCGTTTCCCTTCCATTAGGACGTATATGTTGTGTTAGGCTGCACTTATGTGTTTGTTACGACGTGCTGGGACACTGTATCTCCCCACCCCACCGCCACGCGCCCCGCACCTTCCCACTCATTGCATGCTCCGGGCGGGCTTGTTTCCCCCACTGGGCACTCAGGCCGGGAGAGGGACAGGCGCTTGCTGAAAATCACCCAGCTAGAAAGGGGCAGGGCTTGGATTGGAACCCACAGTCCAGGGCTGGCCTAGAGGTGACAGTCACACATCACCCGCGACCGTGGACAGGAAGGTATCACATGCCACACACTGCTGTTTCTGGAATACCTTGACAATACACATTTATTTTATTACATTCTCCCCAACTGGCTGAGGAGAGCGGCTGCCAGCCCAGCCAGCACTCTGCAGCTGTCTGGCTGGGAGCTCAGGGCGGACTGGTGCTGGGCTCCAGAGGAGGAGGAGATCCCGGGTCTCCATCCAGCTTTCCCACCGCCTCTCCCTGGGGTGCTGCTCCTAACAACCCTTGGAGGATGGTTCTGTTATCACCACTGGAGAAAAGCCAGGTTCAGAGAGGTTAAGTTGTCCAACATCACACAGCAAATGAGGAAGAGGCTTTGGTTCTGGGATTTGGATTCCCCAAAGTACATTCCTGAGCCACCCCCTAATCAGAGTGGGAGAATGGGGCTCACTACTGGGCTGCAGGTTCTGGTGAGAGTGTTCCTAGCCTCTGGGGCTTTGGAACATCCTTTGGATGCCCGAAAGCACCAGATCTCCTCTCTCAGGGAGAGAGGGCTCATGTGTGAGATTAAAGATTAGTCTTTGACCCGGGGTGGTGGCTCAGGGCCTCACCTGTAACCTGGCTACAGAGGATGGACCCTGCCCACAGCCTGACTTCACTCCTTACTGTGTTCTGCTGCAGAGGAAAGAGCACAGGCACGTGTTTGGACACAGCCACAGGACACGTTTAAGCCCCTCTCTAGCTGAAAAAGTCAGGGGACACTGTGCCCCAAAGGTATCCCTGAGAACTGAGTACCAACAGCCAAACACAGTCCTGGAGGAGCTCCCGAGGAGGGGCTAGGTCTCCTCCCAGGCTCTCCACCCCTCACGTGCAGGTCTGCACTGACAAAGCAACGGAATGAAGACCCCGGGTCAGCAGGACTATTGCGACTCCCGCCCCAGCCAAACATTCGTTTTCTTTTCCAAATAGCCAAGTTCCTGGGGAAAACTTCAGGGACAAATTCGCTGGGATATGTTAGTGTAGAACCAGCTTCTATTTTTGAGCTCCATCTGACATAGGTTAAACTATCTAGGAAAAGCCCTCCTCCCTGCCTGGACTGCTAAGGAAGTGAAAATTAGAAATTGACGCCTGTTGGTGAAATCAGTATGCCTAAACTGAAAGAGTGGGCAGAACCATCCTACATTCTGGGCCTCCCTGCCACTACCTGATGGCCCTGGCTGGGTTTGAGGAGTAACAGTTGCTAAGCGGAGGGAGCAAGGTTCCAACAGATATCGGTCCCTGGGCGTCTGGGCTTTCTGTTTGTTTTTCTTTCTTTCGTTGCCTTTTGTGATAAGACTCGAGCATGTACACTTTTCCTGAGAATGGAGGTGGGAGAAACCGAGGTGGTTACCTGGAAACGATGGACTGGCACATCCTGCCCCTCAGACACTGCCTTGTTAGGGTACTGGGGGCATTTAGAGACCCTGTGCCTGGACAGCTCAAGGGGCTGTTTTAATTTTCTACACCAGTGTATACGTGGGTGCCTGCCTGGGCACCTCCATTTGGGAAACCCGATGGACAACTCTAACTCAGGCTATGAAAGCACCTGAAAGCCCACGTAGCTTTTGGAGGAGGCTAAAGTGTCAATCGCTGCCTTCACCACAGCCAGCCGTATACCCTCCCTCCCTGTCATGGTCTCAGCCTGGAGACATTGGGAAATTTGGCAAGGGGAAAAAATCCAGAAGCATCCGGAACTTTCTGGAGGGTGCAGACTTTGGGGTCAGACCTGGAGAACTGACTTGTGCTGATACACTCTTGAGAGTGATCCCCATAAAAGTGGGTTTTGACTGCCAGGCAAACCCAGAAAATTCTAGATAATTCAGTTGAACATACGGGTCATTGGCAATTTTGCACGGGCAGCTAGTTCAAGACATCATAAAGGGGTTTAGTTTAGCCGAGAATTTTTTTTGTTTTGTTTTAACTCAAAATGCTTGGTTTGAGCCAGGATTTCCATGGAGGGCCACACTGAGAGCTGCCCATCCGGGCGGCCATCACTCATCTGTCTCGGTGGTCCCTTGTCTCGGCCTCCGAGTCTCCAGAGCACGTTCCCAGGGGCTTGTAGGGCGCAGAGCTCAGATCCACAGGGGGGGGGGCACCCAAAGAAGATGACGTAAGTGGCACTGACGAGCACTGCCCGCCGAAACTCCAGCACACAGAGGGTCTGCCCGCAGTATGGGCCGCAGGGATTGCTTCACATCCAGAGTTGGCCCAGACACGTTCAGAAATGTTGTGCTGGACACCGGCCCTGGAGGGCGACAGCGGCAGGCAGCAGTGGGACAAAGCTGGTCACAGGCTGGCACGGAGAGCAGTCACAGAGGGGTCCAGGGTGAAGGTGAACATCTCTGCCTTTGCCTGTTTGGTCTGGGTTCTCCTCCCCAGCACCACGCTGGTGTGCCTCCTGGGGAAGGGAGTTCAGCCTGCAGCCCACAACACCCACCTGTAACCAGAGAGGCACAGGCAGGGGTCTGGAACCAAATGAAGCACAGTACTGACTTCAACTTGGCGGTCTCCCACTGACCTGCAGGCTCCAAGGACCCAAGGACACTTGTGGTCCCCGTTGGGAGTCCAGAGTCCAGCACAGAGCCTGAGACTGACAGAATATTTATCACATCCACGAATGAATCCAAAAAAGTCATGTTTTCAATCTTAACTTTATCACCACGATCCGCGGGACACTGAATGTCTCTCTGTCTCTAGCCTCTGGGCGCTCTGCCTGACAGGAACACGGTGTTTTGGTCCAACTCAGTCATCACGGGTAATAACCACAACACATGTGATATTAATTGACCACCTATACTGTTCTATGACCTCCCGACAACCAGTAGGGGTGATGGGTACCCTTCTATCCCCATTTTACAGATGAGCTTTTGGAATTCCAGACGGAAGCTCCAGCAGGCTGACTCAGTGGGTTCACTAAGGATTTGATGACTGCGAGAATACCTTGCCAGGGTTGCTACAGGGCACTAGGAGTGGCCTCCATTTCACCCAGTTGAACAATTTCTACACACACCCTGCCAACAGCACGACCCGTCTCAGCCCTTCTTTGTCCCCTAGTCCTAGATGTGAAGCCCAGGAGTCCAGCTATGCCAAGCTGTGACATTCGCAAGAGCCTGGAGGCAGCTCTGGACACGCAGCTCAAGTCTAGGACCTGGCACATCTGGGCATCTGTGTTCTCGCGCGCTTATTCTTGGTGCTGAAGGAAATGGGTTTGGCTGCACGGCTGCGAGTACAAAGATCGCTTGGAGTTCCTCAAGGCCCTCACAGCCTAGTGTGTCCACAGGCAAGCGGCAGAGAGGGTACGGAGAAAGGTCACATCGAAGGCAGATGTGCTGACCGAAGGAAGAGCGCATTCACAACACCGGGCGCCCCGCGACCCATCACGGTCTTTACGCACGGGCGAATTGCGCCCTGCGCGCTGGCGCAAATCAAATGGGGGTCTCGCCGGCTGCGCTCTGGTCCCACAGGGTTTGGGCCGCTGCGTTCTAGTCAATGTAATGAATGGAGAGAGAAGAGAAGGGGCGGGAGGGAATGGGGGGCGCCGTGATGAAGGTGAAGTATCTTGGAAATAATACACCGAGAGAAGGAAGCATGGACAACAGTTTATCAGCGCCCCGCCCCCACTGCCCGCATGTTTAAAACCCCTAAGTAATTTTAGATTGTGTCTTCAGTTAATACATCTCTTTCCCTTTCCCGCGGGCTGACAGGGAAGCGCCGTTGCTGCAAGATGTCTGTAGAAAAGTCTTTAAGAGTTTCCACATTGTTTAGCTACACAAACGTGTTTGCGGTTCCCGGGGCCCTCCCCTCCCCCACGGCCTCCGAATCCCATTTCGCTTTATGACTCCAATTGTTTGAGGGTGCCCGCGCCACATAAATCCTGCTCGAGATTAATCTCCCTGCTCGCTCCGCGCTGGGCGCAGTGACTTTTTTTTTTTTTTAAAGTTCTTTAAAAGAGGGCGCCGGGCAGAGATTTATTAACAAGGAAAAATAGTTTATTTTTATAGCCGACCTCAGAAAGGTGGGGGTGGAAGTAGGCCAGCGAAGGGAGCCTTTCAGATGGGTAAACAGTGAGGCTGAGAGAGCGTCGGGTGTGAGCTTGGGCTGGCGACTTGAACTTCTCTCCCACCTCCGATACACTCGCTTGGGTTGTGGGTTTCTAGGTAGGAGTTGGAGGGACAGGAAGCCAGTGTTTGCCAGGTGTGCACGTGTGGGTCTGCCGATGGTTTGTGTATGTGTGTGCGTGTATGTGTGCGTGTGTGTGTGTGTGTGTGTGTGTACACCTGTGCACGTGGGGGTCCCACATACTCCTTGGGCCCAAACTGACTTCTTCCTAGCACCTAGTCAAAGTGGAGGTTCTATACACGACTGCAGGGATCACTGTCAACTCAGATGCAGTGCCCTCCTGCCAGCTGTGCATGCTGGTGTGTTCTTCTGGAGAAAGTCCGAAGTTGCCATTAGCTTCCCCACAGGCAGCTTATCATCCCAAAGGTTAAAAACACACTAATTAAGGAAAGCACAAAATGGCCCTTTCACATTTTCCATGCTTGGGCAGCCTGAAAATGCTACTCAGGGCTTTTCCTTTCAGGCTACCCCAGCTAGCCTGGACCATTAAAGGCTAACATTAACCAGAAGCCTGAACCTGGAGCCTGCTGGAGACCCATTTGGGTCACGCTTTGGACTCATGGTGCTCTCAGGGTTCTTAGGAGCATCGAGCCGAGAAGTAAGAGGAATGGGTGACACTTGCAGCCTCCACCTAGCTGCTGGACCTTGAGCCAGTGGCCATGACTAAGGCCTCTAAGACCTCAGTTTGCTCTCAAATATTTGGGACACTTTGAGGTGCGTGCGCATGCAAGCGTGTTCTGTTTTGAAACCAACCACCTTGGGTGTCCATGAGCGGAATAACACTCTATGATGTCCCACCTTGCACCAAGCCTCCCACATCTCCTGGCGGAAGAGGGGGGGTTCTTAACTTTGGGGCCATTACAGACCACACTGAGCAGCTGAGTTTGTAAAAAGATGGACTGCTTTGGAAGCAAAGGAAGAAGGCCTTAAGTAGGTGACTTTAGTGTCCCAGGGCCCCTGGACAGGTGAAGGCCCTTCTCTCAGAGCAAAGAGAAGGAGCTGGACATGATCTCCTCAAAGAGCCCTGGCAAACTTTGGATTCCAGGCTGTGTGGGCTGGGCTTGGGGCTCCTTCTCAAGCAGAGCGGGGTGGGAGGGTCCGAGAAGTATGCTTCTCCTTTGATTTGAAGACCCTGGAGCAGCCCAAGACCATCGAGCACCGCGATGTCTGCCCGGGGTGAACTCTAGATGCAAGCCTGGGTGTCCAGCAAACTGGCACTATGGACAGGGTGAAGTGGGCCAAGAGCAGGAAGGAGGTGCTGGGGGCTGAGCTCTCCCAAGGGTTATTTGGGATGTGGGGATTGGAGCCCTGGGAGCAGCCCATAACTGGTGCCTGCAAACCCGCACAGATTACCCACGAGGCTGCCAGTCCTCCCAAACACCCCTCCCTGACCTGAGGACCCATCTGCTTGCCGCAGAAGCCCGAGTTACTCTACTGGCTTGTCCCACTTGGGACCCCTGCGCAGGGAGAACCTCACACCCCAGTCGGATGGGCTCTCTGCTGACTCTACACAGTGCCAAACTTTTCCAAAAACAGTTGACTGCCAAAAATAAGGGTTTTTCTGTTCTGTAACGACCTTCCATCATTTTATTAAACCCCAACAAGAAACTCCGATTTACTGTAAGTATATCTCCCTCCAAGGTGAAGACATAGGCACAGAGATGATAAGCAACCCACCCAGCCGTGCACAGCACAGGGGAAAAGAAAGCAAAGCCTGGATTGAAATTCAGGTCTCCGGATTCCAACTCTCTGTCATTTCCGAACAAGCAGCTACTTACAACAGGCTCACGCCCCCACCCCATGCAAGGGACCCCAACAGGTACGCTGGCGTCGCGTGGAATGATGCGCGTGCCACTTGGTCGCCTCAGCGCAGGCGACGCAGGCAACACAGGCTGAAGCGCAGGGCAGGCGCACCCTTGCTGACACCTTGCGGTGCACGGCCCGCAGATCAGCATCCCCTCATCGCTGGTGCGCCTGTCAGCCCTCGCGCTGCACGGGGAGGTAGAGCTGCCCCTGGGCGCCCCCACATTTGCTCCCATCTGCACTCATCCTTGCCTCCCAGGATGGGTAAAACACCAGCCCTTCAGCCGCCCTCGGCGAGCGCGCCCACAGCCCCGAGGCGCGCCAAGCGCTCCCGCCCACCTGGCCCTTACCTGGCTGCGGGGTGGACGGAACCGGCACCCGAGCGAAAGCGCTGGTCCGCGCGCACCAGGGGCGCAGCACACCGCTCCGGAGCGTCCACCGGCTGCAGCGCGTTTCCGGTTGTAGCACCGGGCGCCCCCCGAGTGGGCCCGATAAGCTATCGGCCCCGCCGGGGAGGGGCGGTCAGCCGCGGCCAGGGCACCTTGGCCGCCTCCCGGCTCCCGGCCCGGCTCCCTGCCAGTGGTGATCCGGACAGCAGCTTGATGCCTGCCGAGGCGTTTCTGGTTACAATCACCTCACACACGGGCTCGCATTCCGCACCCCCATCCTTACCGCTGAGTCTGAAGTCACACCTTCTCCCCGGCTGGGGAGCTGGGCCGGCGTGGGGGCGATGAGTGCCGGTCGGAGATTGTTAATCTATAGCGCTCCAGCAGGTCTGTAAAAAGAAATATTTTTGGTGGTCAGAAAAACTGAAGTTTGAGTAGGTATAATAGTCCCCCACCCCCAGCCACCAGGAGTTAAATTTTCTACTCAATTAACCGGGATGGTTGTGTGTTCCTGATTATTTTCTGGAAGGGCTAAAGCATAGAGTTTCATGGACTGATTTGTTCTCCTTCAGAAGCAGTAGTTAGGGGTTCGGGAAAGCTAGTCTTGGCTGTCATGTAGCCCGGGAAAAAAGGATCGTGGAGTAACTGCTGTTTATGGAGTGCTTATGTGTTCTAATCCTTCAGAGAAGTCTGTGAGGCAGGAACTGCTATTTTGCCCTTTCTGGAGGTGACCACAGGAGTCCTGAACGGGTGATGTCCCAGGTGTTCCCATGCTGTGGGGGCATCAGCCTCCAGTGGCCCCCTTAGGGTCTCGCCCAGAGGCCAGGTTGGTCAGTGCTCAAGGTTTGTGGACGGTTAGGCTTTGGTCATGAAGGAAAGGTTCGACACCAGCGTGCCTTGGGGAGCAGTCCGCCTGTGGCGGTGGGGGGCTCGACCCACGGGGACCGGAGACCCAAAAGACACCATAGCTTTGTGCCCAGAGGTGAGTATCAAGCAGGACTGGCTCTTAACTCGCCCTGGGGGTGAGGCAAACAGGAGTCTGGGTAAGGTGAGGACTGACATCCCAAATTTTGGTAATAACTGTAACCAAACCATGTGCAGTTTCCCCCAGAGCCCAGACTCCCAGAGGCAAATGTTTAAGAAGCCCCACTACTCCTCCCCACCTCCCTGTCCACTGGTCCTGTTCCCCTGCTTGGCCAGGCCCAGGAGCCAGTGCCTCTGGGGTCACAGGCTCTGTGGAACCGCCCCCCATCTGATCCTCAGGCAATTAACCTCACCCACCCGCTCCCTACCAGCTTCCTTGAAATAAATGTGACAGACCCGAGCCTAATGATCTGCAGAGGAAGATCTATATGCTCCGAGACTCCGGCACATGGCTCCCTCCACCCTGGGTCGCACAGGCAGCCTGACTTCAAAGAGCAGCCCGGTTGGTGCTCTTCAGGGTTTCCTGGCTTTCAGGAAACAAACAAACAATCATCGGGGTTATTTGGGTGAGCATAATAGGTCTTCGGGAACACTAACCATGATGATGGTGGTGATGACGGTGATGGGATATTTATTGACAACACGTGTCAGGCCCTGAGCTAAAGAGTTTCCCACATGCTTATTTCTTTGCAGCAAACCCCAAAGCAGACAATAGGTCACCCTGTTTTACCTCCGTGGGAGGCGTAAGTCACAGGCGTGTATCCCCAGAGCTGGTTGGGGATAGAGCAAGGTTTGAACCAGACCCACAAGACCTTAAAAAAAAATTAATAATAGGATTTTAATAAATACAAAAAAAATCAAGCAAGAAAACAGTCTATAGGGATCCTGGACCCCTGCCCCCTCCTGCCCGCTCCCACCTAAACTGCAATCACACCTGTGCTTTGCGTATCTTTCCAATACCTACATCCGGGTAAGCGCCTACAGGTGTGCACAGAGCAGCTTTCTTTTCAGTCACCAGTGAGACCAACAGCTCTGCACTTCACTTTGGTATTATTTCGCTCATTTGATGCTACACTTTCCAAGTAAGGGCTTTGAAATGTGGCGAGGGGAAAGGAGATTTTTGCCTAACAAAAAGAACGAGGCTTTGGTGGGGCTGGCTTCCCGGAACCGTGCAAGGGCAGGTTTTGTTTAGGGTCTCTGGGGCTGCCCAGAGACAAACAAAATGAGGGTGGACAGGGAGGGAGAGGGAGAAAGCAAGCAAGAGATTGGAGAGGAGTGGGTATCAGGAAGCGCAGACATCTCTTGCATTCCATGGGGAGATAGCAGATGTCCCGGGAACAAAACATGCTCATCCGCTCTTGGCACGGGAGTGTCGCTGGACTCGCGTTTCAGAGCAGGGTTTCAAAGCCTTAAATGGTGTCTGTCTGGAGCAACAGGGCCGTACCCATCCCCCGTTGTGCACGGCGGGGCAGGCAAGCTTTGGTGGGGAGGGCTGAGTGATACAGCCTTGGAGGACAACAGGAACGGGGGACAGAGGGGCCTGGCCTATTTCAGTCCTGGCCTTTCCTGTAGTCCTTCCTGGCCAGGGTGGAGTGGAGTGGGGTGCAAGGAACTGTCCCGCTCCCTCCATCCTGTGGTCCAACACAAGTCAGCTTCCTTGTTTTTAAAAATTCCCTTTTATGTGTTTTGGTCCATTCTCACCAAGAGTTCCTGAAATGGTTTGTGTATTGGGCTGTCACACCCGAGTGACAGACAGGTGGGAAGGGCCAGGGCCAGTGGCTGTCCCCAAGGCCTGTGAGTCTGTTTGGAGAAGTGAGGGGGGCGTGTGGCTCAACCCTGGGACCCAAGAAGCCCTTCTGTCCCTGTCTGGTCCTTTGTTCAGAATGCTAAGGGCCACGGGTCTCCTCCTGTGTCTCCACTTTGACTCCGGTTACCTCTGGGTCTCTAGGCGGGTTCTCCTCTTCCTCCCCACCCTCTTCCTCTCTTTCCTTTGCTTCTCCTTCTCCCTCTCCCTCCCCTCCCTCCTTACCACCAAGAGGATTTCTAATTATGGACAGCTTTCCTTCCTTCCTTCCTTCCCTCCTTCCCTCCT